>JAABNX020000045.1:4798798-4836196 GCA_015163995.2 Mormyrus lacerda | reverse complement strand
TGTTAAAACTCCCCCCCCCCCGAGCCCGGGGAAAACCACCGCAGGCGCCCCCCAAAACAAGAAAAAAGCGAACCAAAAACACAATTATAAGCCCGGTCGCAGGAACTATTTATGAGGCTGCATTGCTAACTGGCTAACGGCATCCAAAATGTCTACCAACACGGACACGACGACCATGTAAGATACCCAAATCAGACACTCACTAGTTACTTAAATCACGAATGTCCAGTTCAATTAAAGAAGCACATATACACTATTATCTTACCAAATAACGGCGGATTAAAATAATGTACGTTCATGACAGTTAAGCAAATGAATAAATCCTGATTCCTTCGAGCTGGCCCCTGTGGTCTGTAGGGAACGCCGCGGTTTAACAGCAGAAATTCAGTAGCGTCGTTTCATTTCCAGTAACAAAACGAAGATGTCGTACCCGATTTATACGCATCGAAGCCATCCTCGTAATCGCTCTTCGCCCACATCGTGGCTTCTGTCCGTAATATACGGTAGTCCGGACGGGTAATCCCAGCAACCGAGATGAGGAAGCCTTCAGACCCACAAAGGAGCTAAGTGCAACCCATGTTCGAGCGTGGCGAGTGGCCGATCCACGTTACGAACAGAAACTTCGAGCTCTCTCTGGCTTCTATCTCCGAGTCCTTAAATCGGAAATTGGCTTCGATCCGACTGATGATGATCCGAAGGCCGGCGTAGACTCGCTGTGATTACCGCAGCGCACACGGGAGGACGTGATCTCACGAAGTGCGAGTCCCCAGCTTCACGGAGGAAAAAGCGAGGCTCAATCAGGGCTCTGTCCCTCCCACACGGCCCCGGAGTGACCCCCCCCGCTGTCACTGCTGCAGCTCAAGGGAGGGGGGATCAGGGGTACAGTGACTGGGGATTATCTTCCGACGAGCGCCGGCTCAGACAGCGGGCTCCTCCGTGCACTTGAGCGCATCTTGCGCCGTGGCAGCACTGAAGGCGCCACATTTGGGGCTCAGTGCAACATCATTTACAGCTGGAGAGTAGCGCCGTGGATAGTTTCGTGTCGGTGCAAATGACATACTCACTAAAGCATACGGAACAAAATGTACGTTTTTTTAAATTGCAAAATATAAATTACCAGTGTAGTAATTTACCAGCGATATATTCACTTTATATCATTCTGCTATAGGTAAAGATGTTTTGTAATCTAATATTTTTATATATAATAGATGGCGTTGATCAAATGGACTTTATTCGAATATAGTAACAGTTATTATTCTTGCCAGATACATAGCTAATATAAATGCGACTCCCATCCCCATGTATTAAGATGTTTGTAATTTCAACTCTAAAAATTTCTATTAACCACGACAATAAGTATAGTAAATGTTAAATCTAGTCATTCTTGGAATAAGATTTGTTTATGCATGTAGATAAATTAAATTCACTATATAGCAGGTATGTTGATTACAAGTAAAAATAAAACGAAATACTTAATTGTGTGCAGTTTTATAGCGTCTAAAATGCAATTTAAAACATTATAAACTACAAATATTAAGAACAGGACACTGGCTGTTAAGCATAAGCAAAAAAGGAATAAAATAATAAATGTAGCTTCCAACTACCACCACTACTACTGATCAAACAAATAAACAATAAATGTTTCCTAGGCAAAATGCAAATCCGGAGCTATAAAATTAAAAGTTATCCCTTATCAGCATGACTGACCGAGAGTTCCTCCTAGGAACAGAAAAATGTAGCCCAACTATTTCACCTTGCGCTCTGATTCTGGACGTTTCTCAGTGTCGTTAACACATAGCTTAAGCTGTTAAAGACACCCAGGATCTGACCAAGGTTCTCCGGACACTGCTCCTTGCTGATCTCCCAGCGGCTATATCGTTCATTAACAAATGCTTTTTGACTGGCACCATTTGCGGCTTGTTGCTGCTTACTGGGCTGATGAAATTCTGGGGGTTACATCGGCACTCTCCATTGTTTCGGTCTTTTCGCGCAGATTTGGCTTTAGTCAGCCGGTGTTCTTTCTGAAATTATAGAAATGATGGAATAGGCCTGATTCTACACGCTCCCGAAAATATTTATTGGCTTTCCTACACGTTTTCAAAACGTACTGTTTTTTTGCCATTTGGCGCTACAGTACACAAGAAGATGAAAATGAAGTAAGCCAAAATTGGTAATTCGTTGGAAGTAAACTGATTTTTACTGTTTATTATTCAATGCATCCTTACATCTTCCAATTGCTGACCCAGGACGGGGTCTCAGGGCACAAGGGGTTGATATCACAGTCCATTGAGCTGCTATAATGACGTGATGTGTATGTGTGTGTACATATATAATAAATAGCCCTTTAAATAAAAATGTTAACCAGCAGTTTCAATTTCTTAGATTAATATCCTGTACCTTTGCCTAAGTTTGATTCGCTCCACGTTCATCCTTTGTTTCTGAGAATATAAACTTTATTTCTTGAACATTTGTGGAATGATGGAAGATGGCGGCCCAGCTGACTAACAGCCTATCCTGCGCTACTTCACCTGGAGCCCCATTACAGGCAGCACAGCAAAGCCTTCAAACAAAGGGAGAAGTTGTGAAATCCACCCATGCATGGCTGAGGCAGGATTTCAACCTCCCAGCCATGGAAATTTGTGGCCACTCCGCTGTCCATATAAAAATCCCCCAATGATTAAATGCCATTATTAATTATGAATGACAATAAATTCTGCTCGGAACATCAGACAGAAAACCTACCCTCCCTTTTTAATTTAAAATTGAAGATAACCTCTCTCAACTCTGAGCAAATAGTCTTTTTGCTGAGCCAAAAAAGGTGTTAGTGAGAGGAAGTATGACTTAAGCAGTTCAGAATAATGATCTGCAACAATGCATATTACAAAAAACAACCATACTGTAATTGTTTTTATCTTTTATCTTGTCCATGTAAAGGGAAGAGTCCAATATTTTAACCAACAACAATGACCAGCAGCGAGATGTAATTTCAGCATATTTCTTCCTGCTGTCTCTTTGAGGTTCCTCTTTACAGCTTTTGCCACAATTTTGTTCAGCTTTTCCTGTTTATATATGAATATTGTTTCCTCTTTCTATATTTGAATGCAAGTGCTACAATAATATGATGCTATGACATTTTTATACCTTTTCAAAGCAGGCTCATTGTCTAACCTTTTGTATTCTTCATAAAATACAAATTAGCTACTTGGATTGTAAACAAAAAGGTCAATTTAGTATGATCAAGTGGTGAAGCTTATATTACCTTCCTACTATTTGAGTTAAAAATGTTACATCAATAGTAAAAAGCATTTAAATACTACTAACACTTACTAGTTATATTAAAGAATATGTGGTTATAATAACAATGTATCCTACATGTGAAGGGAGGAAACAGGCATGTTTAGAGAGCCACACTTCCTTTATACATTTCTGCTTACCACGCCGAACTTATTGCCCCCCCTCAAAGTAGAAAAACAGAGGCAATTGCAACTAAGTGAGACTGGCACTGTTTGGGTGGCAAAAGTAGTTCAGTGTCACAAAGAGTTGATCAAGACCAGTCACTACGCTAATTAAATCCGATGTCAGCCTCAATAAACATGACACCGCTTTGGTCTGGGGGAAGAAAGCCTGTTTGCATAATCAAGCTTGCATACAGCATTATCCCAGTTCAATTGCCCATTACATAGGAATTAATCACAAGCCACTCTTATTGTCTCTGCTTGTAAGCTTAATTATAGCTATAGTAAAAGTCGGGGAAGCTGAAAAAATTTGATTACAATGAGATCAATTATGAGCTTGACCTTTTGCGTGAAAAAAAAATGAAGAAATATGTATGATGAAATACATCACTGTTGTCTATTTGGAATATAGCAGGTATGACAGAAACATTTATGAAAAAGCACAAACCATGTATGTACCTTGTGAATAAAAATTCTCGTCTGTAGTGTAGGTATGCAGGGGCCAAGACTTCAATAGGAAGTAGAATTAAATTGATTGTGTTTTAAACTGAACTGTGTGTCACCTTAATCTTCAAAAGGCAAATGTTTGTAAAAGGGTTTCCGACTTAAAAATTTGATTTAAAAAACTCTAGTTGACAGACCAGAAAAAAAGGTTTTACTTCAAGATTTCTGAGCCTTTAGGTGGAACAGTACCTCATAACTCCAAGGTAATAGTTGTGTGGAGTTTGCATATGGCTTCCTCAGGGTACTCTGGTTTGCTCATGTAGTTAGGTTACTTGGTGTTTCGAAATTATGTTTGTGTGTGTGTATGTGTGTCCATCATGTGATGGACTGGCAACCTGTTCAGGTTTTACCCTAAGCTTGTACTCTATGCCGCTTGGGATACACTTCAGATGAGCAGTTAGAGAATCGGATGCATGGATGGATGGATGGAATTATGGACCTTTTGGCCCCTGCAAGGCACGTTAAATCAAACGATGAGCGCAGCAGTGAGCCTTGCACATACACAGAGCTTGGGGAGGCTTTCTTTAATAAAAGCCCACCTGTATGGAAAGGAGCTCCATCCGCAGTGCATCTCCATGACGACATGGCTTTGAGCAGCATGTTCCGGCCACCGTGCTCACTGCACAGTGAAACTGCAACAACTTCACTATGATACAACCGCAAAGCTCTCTCACTGCTAAATAACAAACTGAAGAATGAAGAAGTTGAGATCGGCGTTACGACCAAACTAAGGTTCAATTAAAATGCTAGCCTCATCACAAACTGTGACACCTGTAGCGGACACAATGAAACTGAAAGCATTCAGGCAGCCCAACACCACGAGGCCAAGCCAGCAAAATAAGACCCAGGACTCATTTTGCAACAAAGAAGAAAGCGCCGGTTTTGACAACAAAGCCACGTTTGGCTTTCTGCCCTCGTTGGGGCTAAATAAATGCTGTTACCACTCAACACAAACAAAACATTTCCTCTTAACAGACTCCAAACACCCTAGTGTTCCACTAACAACAATGCCGGCCTGCTCTTTATCAAGCATAACTGTTGCCGTTGTGCGAGTATTTTTTATGAATAATTTCTAGATTATTGTAGGGGCATTACAGCACCATAACTCTTAGCCAATCGGACGTATGAATCTGTGTTTTTGTGCACGTTATCAGCTCCATGCAGACAACACCCATCCCCCACTTCCTGTCTCAGTGCCAGGAAGTCAGTGGTTAAGACTGAACAGAGCTGACTTCCAGCCCAGTCTGGCTATGCCATGTACCTGCAGATCGCCATGTCGAAGCAGAAACATTCTGCGTGAATGCTATAAAAAGTGTTCGGCATATCAACTGGGGAACAAATAAAAAGGGTTTGCAAAATACAATATCAAGAGGGACTAAATGTGCAACCACAGCAAAGAGCAGCAGTACGGTTTATGCTGTTTTTGACACCTAGATAATATAAAGACAGTTTTTTTTCACTATGAAATAAAAAAAAAAATCTCACATGGCTACACTTCAGGAGATATTTGCCGGCACCAATTCAAATCCAGGTTAAAAACTTTACCTAAAAAAAATCTCCATTGAAAAAAATATTTGCAGAGAAGATGTGTTTAACTTACGTGCGTTCTTCTTCATGAGATCTTCAGCAGGAAAAGCAGAAGCTGGGCCAGGAAGTGGTGACAGCTTAAAGTATCACAACCGAAACCCAAAACTGAAAATGTTACAGCCATCCGCCTTCCCTACAACCTCAGCAAAAGATGAAAAAAAACAGCATGAAAAGGTGTCACCCATGTGCAGTTACTCACCTGGAGATTCAGTGATAGAATATTTCTGCCATCATTGTTTTATCAGGTTATTTGGGTCATAATGCAGTGTTCCGTCAACAGACAGTAGAAATATAACTACAAACAGAATTTAATCTGAATTAAGCTAATATCTTAAAAACGAACACAAACACCAGGAACTCAGACTCCACTGGCCACCTTTAGGCAGTTCAGGCTGACAGTGAGTGCTCCTGTATATTTACTGTGGTTTCCTGTGAAATCTGTTTCTTCATAGTACCTGTAGGTGCTTGTTAGGTTCACCCTTGACCAGCACAGAACCCAGGCAATACTTCCAACTCCTTATCTAATAATCTAAAGACTACAACCTAACATATAAAGGAAGCATTCTTTCGGATTTATTGATCACTAGAACTGTGTTCCCCAACCCGGTCCTTGCGGACCCACAGATAGTCCATACTTTTCCATCCCTCCCAGCTCCCTACTGGGGAAAAATGTGGACCATCTGTGGGTCCCCAAGGACCCGGTTGGGAAACATTGCTCTAGAACATTCCATCTGCTACATTTATTGCGGTCTTGAGAATGACATGATCGTAGATGTAGGATGTGATGTCAGACCCTGTTTAGATTATAAAGAATTTAAGTAACTGGTTCTGAACCAATGGTGACGTAAGAAGCAGAGTTGGCAATAAAGCTAATCCGGGGAGGCATCCTTGGTCAGTTCATACTGCTTAACCTGCATTTTCTGACTCTGAAAGGTCTGATCCAACCTCAGTTCCTCTGATTGACACCCCTGTGGTGGCACTGGAGTCGCAAATCTTAGTCACAATTTTTATTTCCTTAAGAAATCATTTGTGTTTCTGACCCAGTTAAAAATGGAGAGATCGACATTTGATGTTTTCGGAGCCAAAAAAGAAGAGTGTGACTGCATGTTTCAGAAGTAGGCCGGCAGTTCTAATCTAATTTCAACAAGCTCAGAGGATGCGAGGCGACAGACCGAGTTCAGGGCTGAATGTAGAGCAGTGCGCAGGTCATTCGGAGCTACAGGCACACTGCTGCTTTTTTGCGTCCCCTCGCATCCTGACCTCCAGCTCACCGGTTCTGCACCCATACACAAGCCAGTCTCTTCTCAGAGTGCTGCTAATGTACCCCAGACAGCGTGAGGTCCCAGCAATGCTCAGGTGAGGACAGGCCAGCCAGAGATAATCTGGGGTGATTGTAAAGCAATTTAATGACACTTGAATGAAACCATAACCTTCAAATGTTTGTTTGGTTGTATTCTACTTCAGCTCATTTAATTAGGAATATAACCAAATTTAGGCTTTGTACAGATATGAAACTCAAAACCGAAACAACTGAAAAACTATACATAATCTGTAAATGATCCAGCCACCTCACTGACCAATTTGACATCAAATTGGGATATCAGATTTCAAAATTTTTCAACGAATAAAAATAAAAGCATTGTTCTTCAATCTCTAAGAAAAACTTTTTTCTCTTTTACAGAGCTGGTGAATAATCTCCAGCGTGATCAAACAAAATTGTGATCGTAATTACAAATCTGCAAATATTTGGCTGCAGCTCATATCCTCTTCGCATAAAAAAGGATTGCTTACCTGAGGTATTTTCCTCTTCACGACTATTAACGGTTCAGTTACGACCCTCACCGTACATCACATACACGTAACACAAAAAAGGCTCTTTGCGTGAGCATCGGAGCAGAGACAAACGTGGAACGGCCAGCAGGGCAGAGCCAAACAAACGTGCTCCTGGCGGGAATCCACGTGTCTCCAATAGCTGCCACATCAATCAGTTAAGAGGCTCTTAGCACAGCTTAGTTACAGAGTGTGAGCGACAATAATCCAATAAGAATTTCGGCGATAACATGCATGGCGCTGACAAGGACCCCGAGATAAGGCATGTAGCGAATAATATTCTTAATTATTGGTTGACGTGGTATACTGGTTTAGGAAATAACAAAGGAACAAACAAGTGTAAATCTCAAAAGAGAGTCCATGTAAGTGTCAAGTATTCAGTTGCATAAATATTTAAATCTGCGTAAATAAAGCATTTCTGTGTAATGACCCTCATAGCATTTGTGTCTTGCAATTTTTTGTTCTATTGTCATTTGATTCTTTTTCTCAGTGTGGAAAAAACATGAATGTAGCAGCTGTTCAGAATAAAAACCACACAGACTTCTTCACCACTGGCTTCAAGTAACATGGAAGGTTAAAGGAGGTCCCGTAAAAAATTCTACTGCAGTCGGGAATGAACGCACACACTCACACAAGCACACGCACGGCTGCCCAGCCTCCGTGACAACTCACACTGAAACATTAGTATTTTTCTCAAAGGAGCATGTTTAAAAGTAGCTTTTAAACAGATTAATTTCTCATGAAAATATTAAACAATTGCAAAAACAAAAGAAATAGGCACAGCTCATTTAAGCAGAAGTCATCAATGAAAAAACTTTTTCAAAACAAGTTTTTAGGACCACATATAAAGCGGCCATTGAGTAAACAGTATCTTGTGTTTTCATACTATGTTAGAGTATTGTAATATTCAAGTGATCCTGCTGTGTGTGTCTGCAATGTGCATTCAGATATCCGCTTAATCAATGCATAAAACGCAAAAATCAATGCTAATAAAATCCAGCCCACTAGCAGGATGCAGCGGATGCAGTCTGTTCATCCGGTAATAACCGCAATTTACGGTACTGTCTGCCACGAGGCTGTGGACAGGACAGGAAACGTACAGCTACAGCTTCTCAAAACCATCGTATCAGATTTTCTTTAAAGGGCTTGGGGAAAAGAAAAATCCTTTAATGATTTTTTTTATTATTATTTTAAAGTTACAGAGGACAGCCCATCCAGCCTGAAATATTTCTAATCAATAACAATTCATTATTAATAAGGCCATTGCCTCATCTGCAGGAAGTTAGAGTCCATTAAAGTCGTCATCCTGGGTGCCGCTTCCAGCCGTCATCATGCCCCCTAAATAAACTCCATCATCTTCTCCTCAGGCCTTCTTGCCCGACTCTGACAGCCAAGCATTGACCTACATAGGCCAGACAATGGTAATGCTCCACTGCATGAAATATCGTATTATTCCTGTGAGCAGGCCAGTACAGAGTGCCTTAGAAATATAGCAAATTCAAATGGAGCTCACCCCTCAGAGAGGGCATACCCCAGTGCTCAACTCTGAGTGTGACTGATGTCATCTAAGTGGCCCACTTTCTTTTTGTTTTGCTTCCCTATATGACGCTCCAGGAAGGAAAAGTGTTGGATGTTCCTAAACGGCATCGGTGCTAGGGACAAGTCTGACCTTGATCTTACCTACGAAAAACCACATCCCCTGGGTCCAGTTACAGCCCTGCCATTAAAACCGATCTCATTAAGCGCCAAACTAAACACAGTCTTTCTAGCACCTCCTTGTGGATTTCTTCCAGTGTAGCCATGACGACGGCGGCATGCTGTACGCGCTGCAGTGGGCTCCCTCGGGAAGGACACTTGTAATCTGCAGACGACGCACTTCGCCATGCGACAAGCTGCCACCGCAGAATGTCAGAGCAGGAACTGAGATTTTGTCCCGCATCCAATCAGGGTTTGTGGCCTGGCGGGGGAAATACAGAGGGCCTTTGTGTGGTTTTGGAAGGGATGACTTTGCAGAGATGCAAACAATAAGAAATGTATAATACATAATTACAAAATTAAAAAATGCATATTTCTAAAGGCAGCCCAAGCCTTAGAAGAAATTCTGCAGCACAAAGAGAGACTAAGGATATGTATTCACATTACATAAACACAAAAAATAAATGCATCATGAAGATACCCAATGCAGTAGTCAGTCACACTTTAACTCTCTTTCCAAGCTCTTCCTCCCAGTCCACCTCCAGCTCAGCATCATCTATCGCTGAGCAGCTGAACATGGACCGGCCCGCGAAGACTGCCTTTGATGTGCTCGGTCCGAACTCGAAACACTTCCTCTTCTTGGGGTTCCCAGCATGCTCCTCTGCGGAGCTGCCTTGACCATTCTTTCTGGCGGGCGTGGCTCCCCTGGCTGCTGGCTCAGTTCGCTTGTCCGCTGAGGCCGTGAAGGAGAAGCGGGACAATTTGGCCAGGGTGCAGCTGGAGACTGTCCGAGGGGGGTCTGAGCAAGGGGGCCCGGGCTCCCGGGCAGTGATGTCACCCGTCTCCATGCTGCTCAGGCGCTGGAGCAGCCTCTGTCGCTTATGCTCCCGCCCATCGTCTCCCTCTGCCGGGTTGGCAGGGCCGGGGCCCCTCTCCATGTGGTTATGAGGCCTTTCAGACAGTTTGTGCTCTTCTCTGAGCTTTGTGCTCGTGCTGCTTTTCTCCAGTGCCCACGATCCCTCCACCTCCTTCCCCGATCTCTCTGCCGGCCTCCCCAACTTCCCCGATCCCTCCGCCACCGTCTCCGGCTTCCGCGATCTCTTCGCCGCCCTCCCCGATCCCTCCGCCGCCGTCTCCG
This sequence comes from Mormyrus lacerda, assembly GCA_015163995.2. Classification (NCBI taxonomy): domain Eukaryota; kingdom Metazoa; phylum Chordata; class Actinopteri; order Osteoglossiformes; family Mormyridae; genus Mormyrus; species Mormyrus lacerda. The sequence continues at coordinate 4,825,987 of JAABNX020000045.1, read as the reverse complement.
ACTTCCCCGATCCCTCCGCCGCCCTCCGCGATCCCTCCGCCGCCGTCTCCGACTTCCCCGATCCCTCCGCCGCCCTCCGCGATCCCTCCGCCGCCGTCTCCGACTTCCCCGATCCCTCCGCCGGCGTCCCCGGCTTCCGCAATCCCTTCGCCGCCCTCCCCGGTCTCCACAATCCTTCTGTGTGTGGCCGCTCCTTGTCTGCACCCCTGGGGCACCGGTTCACCAGGATTCCTCCTACTTCTTTCAGTTCCTCTCTTTCTATCTCCAGAAAGTGATCAGGGTCTTTCACCCTTAAGCCCGAGTTATCTGGAAGATTGTCAAGGCCGGACATGCGAGACAGCTTCTTCTTGGGCTGGAAGATGAACCCTGAGAGTTTAGTGTGTGGGTCGTCCCCGGTCTCCCCAGTCCCTGGTGCACTGTGGCCACCCAGTGATGGGATCTCCTCTGCATTGCTCTTACTCGTGGCCTGTTTCTTGTCAGCCTTGGGGGTGCTGTGGGAGGGCAGGAGCACGTGATCAAGTGGCTCCCCACCAACTTTACTCCGCAAGGGTGTGGAGCTCAGGGCCTGGAGCCGCCTGCCTCGGAGCTTCTCGGACAGCTTATCCATCACAGACGCTGCCCCCCTTGCGTCATCCGGCGGACCAGCTAGCCCATCTCCTGCGGCCGTCGTCTGCCGCTCGCGTCTCTCTGTCGGGCTGCTGGGGCCCTCCGTGGGGACACAAGACAGAGCTGCCGAAATCGGCGAGAGCTGTATCGGAGCGTCAGCCTCCACTGGGCCGGACAGCGAGTGGAACCACTCCAGAGCAGGATCTGAGCTGTTCAGAGTCGGCGGAAGAGAATGGGCATCCTGGGCAGCGCCAGAACTCGTGTTGTGACAGGGCTGCTCTTCTGAAGGATCCGCTGGGCCCTCTGCTCTGCTACTGGAGGTCCTGCATCTTTTCATCAACCTACAAGAGCAACAAGCAAGAACCAGCAATAGCAGTTCACTTTTAATATTATTACAAATATGCATTCTGGTGTAGTGTGCAAAGTGCCACATTTAAAATGGCTTAAATTGTGTGGATATTTATATATTATATGCCATTTTTATGCCAAAATGCTCCAAAATGAGGCCCCACAGAAGGTCCCCGTCTCGCTGTCCTCAGGTCGCCTTACTGTGACAGCCTCCCCAGCTCCTTTCTGAGAAGATGCTGCAATCCCAGTGCTTCCAGTATGACTTTGCACTGTTGCCGGTACTGCTCGCGGGGATCCTCGGGGAACGAGGTGTGCAGCGCGTTCACTTCGCCCAGAAGGGCGCCCCCCTGAGGTGCAAACACACAATCAGAACCTTTACCCTCGGGTGAAGTGGACTGCCGAAAGCGGCGGGCGCCCTACCTGCATGGAGCACTCCATGACGGAGACGACCACGACCGCATCCACCACTGTGACGGCTTCCCGGAACATCAGCCGGGCATGTGCTGGACGTCGAGCAGGAAACAGAAGGAAAAGCAACGTCATTATCCCAACACGGAATTATGAACCGCATTTAAGTTAATACAGGTCAGGCAGGGTTCATTTAGGGTCAGTTTAATGCTGCGGGCTGCTCTGTATTTTCACCACACGCTGCCTCACGGGCAAGCAGCATGGCCGAGGTCCCCCGCCTCCCCGCTCAGCCACGTTTCTCCCACAAGGAAACACGTGCACTCAGACCTTAAGGCTACTCAACAGCCGCTAATTACAACATACAGGGGCACTGGGGCATAAACGGCCGGTCATTTCCACACTGGTAATATTTAGTTACCAGTACTCTCATCTGCTATTTGTTTGCTGTGGCAGAGTTTTCTTTCACTGTTACGTGTTTGAACTTATTGCTGTCAGGGGGGCTAATTTGTTACACTTCATGCTGATGTTACCGATAACTGACAGGCCGCGGGAGTCATGTGACTATGCATCTCACTGAACCGAGTGCACAACAATAATGTTTCACAGTGAATCTATTTTTTCTAGATTTTTCTGTCTCCTTTACTATATTGTCTTGTCCTTGTTTTTTTGTGTGACACCCAAAGTATAGTCTTATTCTGCAAAAGTAACATATCATCGCCCTCATCTGTAATGATGTTGATACTACTACTAATACTACTACTACTAGTTAATAATGATAATAATAATAATAATAATAATAACAATAACAATAACAACAACAACAACAACAACATTGGTGATTATGATGTCGCATGTAAGCATGCAGGCCTGCCTTCGGCCAGGCGTCCAAGGCTCTCCAGCATGCGCACGGTGGTGCGGGCGGCGCTGCGGCCCTCGCTCTGCCTCTGCACTTGGTAGTAGCGCGCCAGCACCGAGCTCGCCTCATCCGTCATGCGTGGCTGCAGCCCCTTGGCCAGGCAGAAGTAGGCCTTCATCTTCTCCAGGCCCCACAGGGAGTCGGCTGGGCCGTCGGTGCCAGGAGCTGTGGGTGAGGTTCACGTGCGTGCGCACACACACACACACACACACACACACACACGCGCACACACGCACTTATCTGGGCTAGAGCCCTCATGCAATGCAAATTCCTCAGGCAAAACCAGAAATCAACATTGATCCAACTTTCCATGAACATGCTCTAATAACCACTGGCAAGTTACGTGAGAAACCCCAAAGTAACCCACCTATCTCTCAGGAGACTCCGACATCACAGGTAATGCTTTATGTAGGATGCAGACGCTCAGCAAATAGTGACATCGAGGGCCACCTCATTCTACATACAATCTACACAGCAGATGCCCAGCGACATCCTCTGCTGAGGTCTGTAACAGTGCCGTTTGTTCACTCTAGAACTTCGCTAGCAGCCGAATTACTGAAACGTCCAAAACTTTAACCCAGGACAGACCTTTGTTCTGAAGGATGAAGGAGGAGATGATTCTGTCCCACTCGGGATTCTTGGTGTCCAGCAGGACCAGGACCAAGTCGAAGCGACTCAGCAGTGGGCTGGCCAGTGCCACGTTCACAGAGACGGGGACGCTGGGGTCATACTGGCCTTTGGGGTTGGTTGCTGCCAGGATGGTGGTCCTTGTGTTCAGCTTACACACCATGCTGCACGCCAGACAGACAGACCTTCACCTCGGTGCTATAGGTACAGTAATCTGCACAAGGCCCCCTGCCTATGGCACTCTCACGAAATGCACCCGTTTGTTTGTTATTGGTATGTTCCACCTGCTCCCACCCCTGTATACTTTGGCGTTTGCCATTTTATCTCCCTCCGGTATCCCGGATACCAAATGTGATGCCAACGTCACACCCATAACGCCCTCTCGTGTGATCATTTCCTCCTCTCTGTCCTGAAACATCAATCCACTGTTTTTTTTCCCTTCAGCTCCTGTTCTCCTTTTGGTCTTTTGTAGGCCAAAGCCAACTCATCCCCATCCACACCCAAAAACAGGATACTCTGCCACATGGTCGCAATGTTCAGTCAGCCGTCCTTCTGGGAGACTCTCTCACAGCTGTGAGCATCATGGAGTTGAGGGCGAGCAGGTGAGAAGGGGATGTGGTGATGTAATGTTCTGCATGGCGCCCCCTGCTGATGTCCTCACCCAGCCTTGGCAACGCTGATGGTCTGCTGCTCCATGGCCTCGTGGATGCTGGTGCGGTCCTGCTCCTTGATGCTGTTAAACTCGTCGATGCAACAGAGTCCCCCGTCGGACAGCACCAGAGCCCCTGCCTCCAGATGCCACTCCCCGGAATCCTTCACCGCTGCCACCGTCAGCCCTGGGGGGGGGGGGGGGGGGTCACAGATAGGGTGGCACATGACTGCACCAAAAGGTTGCCAGAGCAAGACTCTACCTTCATACCCTTGAGCCAAAGTACCTCATTGCTCCAATATCACATGCAGACATATCATAAGATAGAATCTGAAAATCCTGAATTGACACAGTGGACTGTCCATCTGCGACCCAGCATGCACCTCTCACGGGCACAATCTCCACCTATCCCAGAATGCACCTCTCACGGGCACAATCTCCACCTATCAAAGAATGCACCTCTCATGGGCACAATCTCCACCTATCAAAGAATGCACCTCTCATGGGCACAATCTACACCCGTCCCTGTAGAACCCTTTCAAACATACAGCCGTAGGCAAACGTATCAGGGTCTGAGGCCGAGGTGACTGGCAAATGACAAACAAACAAAAAAAACTAAACACAACAGCATGAAAAAGCTTTTGAAAATACCAACAACATACTGTATTCTGCTGGTACAATGCCTGAATGATATGATGGTATGAAAAATTAGATACCAACCAAACCTAGGTAGGACAGGGAGCTTAGTCTGTGAAGGCTGCTCTGCTGTTGGAATATTTAATAAAGTATCTATTAGAACTGTTAGAGAAATATCCAGCTGTTAATGAGCCAAGTGGTAGCTGTGTTATTCACTTCCTATATTCATAAGTATGTAAAAGAGCCGACTTGTTAATAAGCAGAGGGCTTGGCGTGGGGGCGTCTTGGCGCCGGGCAAACCTGCGTTAGTGGAGCCGATGCCGGCGGTGAGCACAGAGCGCGGCGTGATCTTGGCGGCGTATTTCAGGAACTGTGATTTCCCAGTGCCTGGATCACCCACCAGCAGCAGGTGGGACTCGCCTTACGGGAAACACACCTCCGTTAGCAGCTTTGAACGTTTGGGCTGATTTTCCGGCGGAAGCTATTGCTCATTTTGAAACATCCTGGTTGGTTTACTGATCCCTCGTTATAGTCAAACAGCCAGGTATAAACCGAACATAGCAATAACTACAATATACTATGGAGATTTAAAATAAAAAACGCTTTTGTTTGACTACCCTACATACCTTGTGAATAATAATTAGTTCTTGACCATACTTCTTACTGAAATTATTATTATTTTAATCTTTGGCCCGTTTCAGCCCTAGGAACAGTAGATTTCTCAGTGGACATACTGACCTCTGATCCTTGTTCCAGAAGCATCTATTCTTTGAACACCACCTGACAATACCAAGGCAACAGCCAGCTTGACAACATACAGGCCAAACACCTGTGGACACAGGCTCATCAGAATCTGGTTCCTGCCTTCACAAAAACAAAATACCAGTGGAACATTTTTTATTGTCAATATTTCACACATCAAGAGGATAACATTTTTTGAAATATGATGGACAAATTTTATTCCAATACCAAGTGTCTTGGATGCAGGTACTGGTTTCGAATGTGCCATTCAGGTCTTTTAACTCTTAAAGATATTAAAGAAGTAGTTGAGAACATTAAAAGATGACTATTTTTTACATACCCTCTAAAGGATTGTCCTTGTATTTTTCCCAGAATTCCTCAAACTCCTTCTGAACGTCTTCTATCACCAGTACTGCGGTGGACTGCTCATTGTTAACCTCGACGAAATTTGCCTGGAGCACTATTTCCAGGTCACAGCGAGAGTCCTGGTACAGCGGCTTCCACCGTTGCCGAACCATGCCATACACCGTGATGTCATCCCCTGTGGGGCACACGAGCAGGCACCGGTGAGGTAATTTCCTGCGGACTGTAAGGCCAAACAGCACTGGAGAGCAAGCAAAGCTGGTCTCCATTAGTGCATCCAGACAGTCTGGCAAGAAAGACACTGAGGAGAAGAATCTGATTCCAGATGTTTGCAGATGTTTGTTAAATCCTAGCAAGGGCAAAGAATTTCTGCTACACAAAGTGTCGCAAAGAGGAGGTAAAACCTTACAGTACACAAAATGCTTCATAAGACTAAAGATTTGACAGCCTTAGACACTCCAATATTTATCTGGGCCAACTCAAAAGGATTCAAGGAACATGTCCTTAACCTGATTTACAGCTGTCCACAAGGTCGTCCTCCAGGATCACCAGTATGGACCTTGGAATGCTGCCCACGGAGAGTCTCTGGGCCTGGGGAGGAAAACAGAAAATACAGGGCATGGAAGGCGGGCACAGACCTCAGCTACCCACCCATTACTGAACTGGTCATGCATTGGAAAACTGGCTCTTTGCAGCCACCTAGTGTGCAAATTGTAAAATGACACAACAAGGTTTTTCTATGGAAGTACAAATTTATGCAGAAATTCCGATTTAGTGATTCCCACTATTGCTTAAACATTTCCGGCCTATACTGCGGCCTTTTCTGTAACTTCTTGATACTTTATATCACTGTTTCTTCTCTTGCTTTGCCACACATTGCATTATACTTACACACAATAAGCAGCATCAAGACAGTAAACAATCAATCATACACCTACAGCATCAGATTAGCAAACACGAGCAAAGAGAGACATCTTCTGAAGCCTTTGCTACCTGCTCCTGGATCTTGATCTCCTGGTAGTCCCTGCAGCCAGCGGGGGAGGACAGGCCGTTGGACAGGCAGGTGAATTTGAAGGAGCCGCAGCCCTCCTCGTTGGGGCAGGAGGTGGGTGGCTTGAAGCTGTAGAACTGCTCCAGGTCAGCCTGGACGGAGAACACATACTTGCACTGGTTGCAGATGTAGTCCCTCTCAAACTCCAGCATCTTGGTGTTGCTGGTGCGGATGACGGTGCCAGTCACGGACAGGAAGTGGCCCACGTCACGTGACCTCGGGATGTGATCCCGTGTCAGCTCAGGGCAAACCGGCAGACCTAACATACACAGATGGAGGCCACGTCAACATTGATGGTCAATGATCATGTAGCGGAATCGACACTTGGCAACAGAAAGAACCAAAGCATCAATAGGAGCGGGGTGAGCATACTGCCGCTGTAACTACAAATGACCACTAGGTGGTACTCTTCTCTCATTTTTCTCATTGTTCAATATGACACTTGTCATGCTTTCGTACACAATCTTGGAACACATTTAGAGACTGACATTTAGCTGTTAGTTTATTAATATTTGTTAGGATAAACTAAAAGTCATACCTAATGTCTAAAGACCTGACATATGCGTTAACAATAGCATTCTGAGGACAGATCATGTCATTTTCCATCCATCTTCCAGCTTCAAATCCATTTCAAGGTCACAAAGAGCCCGGAGCCAACAACCACGTGGCAGATGAGGGCTGGACCAAACGCCAGTCCACTGCTGGACACAAGCGCATTTCACACAACACAGGCATTTAAATATGGCTTTAACAATACACGTATTCTTCGTAGAGGATTCTTCTGGAGTTGCCAAATTGCCCGTAAGTGTGTATGGTGCATAAACGTGCCCTGCGATGGGTCGGCGCCCCACCATTGGTTGTTCCTTGCCTTGCTCCCGCAGGCCCCAGAATAGGCTGTGGACCCCCCCCACGAACATGAACAGGACAAGCAGTTTCAGAAGATGGATGGATGGAAGCTAAGCTCACAAGTGCCGTAGATGCTCAACATAAAAACATTAGGCCAATTTTTGGTGCAATTTAGTAGGACGCCAAAGACGTTGATAAGACCAAGACTTCAGTTGGTTTTGTTATACCGAACTGGAGAAACATCCAACCAGAGCAAAGCAGAAGTCACCTCTGCAAGTTAATTTCCTAGTACAAAGTCACAGGGAGACTAAGACCATACTTGATAGTAGAGAAGACGGGATTTAAACAGGATTTAGTTCATGATGATTGTTATGGTTATATTTTTTAATTTATTATTTATTTTTACAATGTAGAAATAAGCATCTTCTAGGTTTTTTTTTTTTTTTTTATTCAAACACCTTGACAGACGCATTCACATTGGCTAACAGCTGCTCCCTAATTGTGTTCGCAGTTTTAATTGTTTCAAAACAAATTCTACAAATTCTGTTATTCCTGTGGTACCGAAACTGCACCAGACCGTGAACCTAGAATCCAGGTTTGTACCGAACTGTGAATTTTGTATACCGTTACACTCCAACAATTTACAGATGCCGATAAGTCGGACAACACATGTGGGATGGAACTGCACACGTGAGAGGAATTCAGAGCGACAGGAGCCCTTGTCTCACACGCAAACGCCACAAACACAGAAAAGAGGCGGGACTCAAAACCCCAACCCTAGGGTGTGACACTGCAGCGCCCCCCACTGAGCCACCGCAATGTCCTGCACTGCAATATACTACATTTATGTTATTAAGCGTCCCTTGTGCTGTGTGCTTGCTGCAATAGACACCAGGCTCACTGGAACCCTGCACTGGATAAATGGTTGCGGGAAGTAGATGGATGAATGTAAAAAAAAAATAACTTAATAAAAATAATAATACAGTTGTTTCAGTTGAAACCATGTAATTGGACCATATCCACTCCCAGGGATGAGGAATACGAGTAAAAGGCGAGGCTTTATATCCATCACTGCGTGTTCCGACGCAACAGCCTACAGCAGCAAGCTAAAATCCCACAGGCCGCTGGGAGATGCAGGCATTTGGCCAGATTTGATTAAGGCAACAAGCTGTTTTTCCTTAAGAACACCACCAAGGCTGAAGTTGTTTGCCAGCATAAATTTCTTAAACATACACAGTTTTCATGTTGTGAACGTTTTTTTGGGGGGGGGGGGGGCAGCTACTGTACAAACGGAATGAGACAGCATCTCCACTGGAGCTAGAAATGGTAGTTGGTGACCACGGGTCTAGATTTGGCTCAAAAAATTGGTATCATATAGTGCCCTGGAGTGCCGGCATTCAGCTGTTTTCCATCCTGCCCGGTCGCTGATCAACCACATCTGATATCAGGCAAATAGTCACTCATCAAGGAGGGCAGAAAACCAGCAGGATACCAGCACTCCAGCACCAGGGTGACCTACCTCAGATATAGTCTATACAGTGACTGTAAAAACAAACCACTCTAATCTTAACGTCATGGAGATCCCTTAATCAAGCTTTGTAACGTATTCTAATGTATCCATAATTTGCTGTCCTGCTCTCACTCAGACGACTTCCTTTCAGTTCTTTCAGGTGAATTTTATCCCACCTAAATTTCAATACTTTGCCTGTCGAGAGCAGTTATAAACCATGCCCTCTCCTTTTGCAACTCCTATTATTTTTGGAGAAAAAAAAATACATTTAAATGGCAAAATGTGTCCTGGCAGGCAGCCGCTGCCCTCGGTAAAAGTCAGATTCCACTTTGCATTCAGAAGGTACGCTAATTAGCATTCCGCGCGCTGCAGCTCTGCCCCGCTAAGGCGCAGCCGGGGACTTGGCTCCTTTGTTTTGTGGGCTATACTGACGCGATGCTAATAATGTCCTCAGGCCGTCCTGGGAGACACATAAGGTCACCTTGAAGAGGCTGAATCCCAAACCTTAACTCTGCACCATGAGGGTTTAGCTCTGCGGTGCTGGGTAGTGAAATAGACACCATCCATTCAGATTCCATAATGAGATTTCAGCTACGCCACCTAAAAGCAAGAAATAATCAGGATGCCGCTTATTACAGCTGATCATGGATCCATTCAGGTTCCAGAAACACTTTTCCATGCACGTCCCATAACCAGGGAATGATGGCCTCTTCACTCGCAATCCATTCCACCACAGAACTTCAGTTTGGTACCTCACTCTGCTCCAGCCAAATGTCTCCCAGCTGTACACAAGGAGGACAGACAGCATGGGGTGTGCTTAGACTGGTCTTGTTGGTGTCCATGGAGATTTCAGTTCTCCCAAAGTCATATTTCTCCAAACTAACTTAGCAATCTCTGTTAGCACAGGGACAGTTAGCCACGGAAAATGTCCACCAAACCTGAACATGCTGCAGACCTCCACAACTAAGACTTGTTCCAGCAGCACAGGTTCCAAACACTGTTCATGGCTGACTGATCTACTTAAGCAGTTTAGACGACTGCTTACCAGCTGACCCCTAATCGGCTTAATTGACATCTTTTCTCCGTACTGAAATTGCAATTAAGCAATAACCATTCCCCCCAGCAGAGGTACCTTCGTGTAGCACAACCGCCCACCTGAGATCCTGGCGTGCAGGTTCCGTTTGAGTCGCCACCCAGAGCCCTGGGGGTAGGACTGCAGGACTGCAGTGGCCGCCCTGTGCAGTGCGTTGTCGAAGACAGGTAGGACCTCGCTGGGGAAGGCGATGAAATACTCAGCAACCTCCATGTTGGCTTCAAACAGTGTCATGGCGTTCACCACCACGGGGTAGTGTGCATCCTCCTCGGCCTCCTGTAGGATCTGGACAAGATCACTCCGGTGGTGTTCCATCACAAAAGCCTCAAACGCCTGCCCGACAAAGGCAACCTGGTCTGGATGTATCGACATGGCAAAGCTGCAAAAAACAGACATGTCAATCATATAAGCATAACAGGCTTTTTAACGCTTACTGTCTGTCACTGCAACAACAGGCTACATATGTAAATTAATACTCAGATGTTACTCTAACTTCACATTATTTTTATAAGACCAAAAATTACATCATGCTTATCCGTACATGGAGTCTACTATCAAAGACTTAACATGAAATGTAATTACAATGTACACGCTTGAGGAAGTTTACTGTACTGGATAATTAATCAAGGTTACGCCAGGAAGATAAATACACGATAAATAATGAGCTTACTTCTCTCCCCAAGAGAATAAGCATACTGTTTGTGGTTATTTTATTCCATCTTCTTACATTTCCCTTAAGTGACGGTAGAAAATTAGATGCTGATTTAATGTCCTCCGAGGTTTGACTGTAGATTAGTTTTTTGTCTTTTTCAGCAGAAATCACTAAAATAGATGTACTCAAAAAGTTTATTAGAAGTTAGAACGGAGACAATTTTATCGCTCTAACCTCACATATAATTACTGACACCTTATGACAACAAAGGGATTTTGTCAAATCATCAATTCTAAGGAAAAAAAATGGGTGGATTTTAAGTACACATTTCGAAAACAAGTGAACATACGCATTTCATATGTTCACTTGTTTTCGAAATGTGTACTTAAAATCCACCCATTTCTTTGTGCTTGAAAAGCAAGTACAGTTTCACTATTGCACACAGTATTTAATGTACTGTATAAAAGCGTGAAGGTAATTGTGATATGCGCCTAAGAATAATTTACCAAACGACAAAACTCTAGGAAAAGGAAGGAAGGTCGAATTAGAGAACTTAGAAATTAAAGAAAGACATTCGCTCATAGTAGTCAGCAATTTCTCACATATATATGCTGTTATACTGTAATTCGCGCCCAGCGGTACATCGCTAGTGTCACTCCCAAGCACAAAAAAAAGCATTAATGTCACCTTACCCCAGCAACTTCCAGCAGGTACTAGCAGAAAACGGTCACTCCTGCCTGCTTAGTTGAACGTTATCGATGCATTTTGGCAACCAGAGAATAAACAACACTGGCGCTTTGCATTTTCAAATAACCATATATTTACGCAAGTAATGCAACACGGAAGAAGAACCTACAGGTCCATTTCGGAATTGCCGCCAGACTGTACTATTCACCTTTTTCTATAAGGGTACCCATATTAAATAAATGAATAATAAATCTAGGATATGTTCGAATCGAATAAAATTCTACCAGAAAACAATTACTATATAAACTATTACCGCTGTATATTATTCTCGCATCCAGTTTAATTTACACAACATCTTAAATTCATATCACATAAGCATACTATTCTTCCCATTAATGGTACGCTCCCATAAGGTACAATGTGCGCATGTGCAGCCAAATGCCGTTTTCGCGGACCGACTAATGCGTTGCCACGGTACCGGCTGTCCGAAGGAGTAGTGTTGAAGGAAGTCGGCAATGTGTATGTTACCGCTATTATTAAAAAAAAAAAAAAAAAAAAAACTACGGTTACTGCTTATTGTGGTATAATTGATGAGCAATATTATGTAAAAACTTAATTGGAGTAATTTAGTTTATCACAAATGATCGAATGTGCACGCTAGACAGTTGTTAACTGGAATGTTAATTACTGCAAATATTATGTACTGAAAATGCTACAGTAGCACGTAACTAATTTTTGATAAAATGTTACAAGTATAGCAAAACAAGTTACACTTTTCTTTTTATTAATGTAGCGTCAGACTTCATGTAGTTTATGAAGCATATACTCAGTGGCTCGTTTTTCAGCAACACCAAAAGCAAACGACGGCTACAAAATACCTAAGCGCTTTTAAATGTGGTCAATATCCAGTACTAGCTATATGTGTCTTATAAACTAGCCACATGTGACTAATAAACTGGTGTATATAGTCAACGAGTCCCTTTCTTCCTGCAACATTCTGGCTATGTAAACCTATACTGGACAAGTTGTTGTAGTATGGGTAGATGGATGTATTTTGTACATTTTGAAGTATTTTTTAAATAATACATGTACTTCAAGTATACAAGCAGTTACTGTACAGCTCACACAGGGAATATTTTGCCTGGCTCACCATGACAGAGAATAATGAACCACGATGTGTTAAATGGCTAGAAGGAAATAAATGAGACATTTCAAATTGGTTTTTAAAATGTTTTTTATGTTTTCTACCCAAAAAGAATACATCCAATTAGGAGGAAAATCTGATTCTGCTTCTGTATCTCTCAGAAAACAGAATGTATTTATCATGCTTGCTCTCAGAACAATGGAAAAAAACTACCTCTGTAAAGGCAACTGTTATGTACACTTACTGTCTAGACACATAGGGAACATTATTTTAAGTTTTGGCTTCTGACCTGATTTTCAATATTTTCCCATCAACACATTTACAATTAAAGAAATTTTTGCATTAAATATCTGACAAATACACAATACATAGGTAAATGTCACAATTATTTATTTATAGCATACACCAATATAATATAAATATAAAATATACCATTTATTTTAAAATCAGTGAGACATTATTTTAAGATCAGTGTTGAGACAACCATACAAATAGTTTAATCCTACCAAAATGATGCAGAGGTGCAGCTTGTAACAAACCGTCATTACGGCGCCGATCTAAAATAAAGTACGGAGGACAGACGATACTGCATTTAACAAATAATATGTAGCAGCTTATCCACCACTCAGAAGATGCATCAAAGAAAATGCCAAATGTACTTTTGTCACTGTACAAACAAGAAATCCATTCACAGTGAATTAAACAGTATGTGACGATGTATAGTTGAGTACATCTCTCTCATTTTTTCTTTGTTTTCTTTGACATGCTCTTCGGTTCCAAAAAGTCAGAAGCTGAAGTACTGGGCGAACCACTCCTGCCGCTGCGGGTCCGGAGAGGCTACGGGCGAGTCGTCCGTCTCAGGAGGGCTGCACAAAGGGACAGGCCAGAACAACAGCTGTTACGCCAAACGGCTCGGCCTTGGAGGCTGGCGCCCTCTAGTGGTGCCCTCAGTTTGCAGAAGGCGTTCAGTAACTCTGTCGGAGTATTTTTATATGTTTCCCTCAAATGGTTGCTTAGCAAACACCCTTCAGATGCTCTCAAATAACGTTTCATCAGCACAGGCAAGATGTCTGTCTCCGACAGACAGAAGCACCGGCTAAGTCTGACTCGGTCATGTTCTAATTACAATTTGAAACGTGGTGTTTCACAGCAGTATATCCAAGTAAATGGTTAGACAAGAATCCAGACCCATTAGAACCATGTTGTCACCACTGCTGATGTTGGTGTTCGGTTTAATCCTACGGAGAACTAGCTTCTGATGCACTTAATGATATCAGTGCTGTATGAAAGTGTCACAGAGGGTGATGCAAATTTTGGCTCCACCAACGAACTACAGGGGGATAAATTAAGGTCAGTGACCTAAAGCTTTTCCAAAGGTAGATCCATTCATTTACCACACATGAATGTACTTCTGATAACTCCAGATCTACTTCTTTTCCAATGCAGCACATGTTAAGGGTTCATGTGACCTTATATATATATATTTTAAGTCAAAGTAAACAACTGTTGAGACATTTGCAGTGTTACTGTTGTCAGCACATCATCTAACTGGGTGGCTGATGATTAGCATATTTATTTCGTTAGCATTTCATTTAGCCTCTCTGGTAGGTCCTGAGGGGGAATGTTCCCTCATTTAAACAAATGGTGGGAGAATCTATTACAGCCCTAAATGCCAGATGCGTCTGTTCGGTTTATGCAGCGTCGGTTCTGAAAAGGCGCTCGCCTCCCCGAGGACAGAGAGCGAGAAGAATTATTAGGCTGCCAGTCAGGCTTTTACTTCCCTTTCCAGCTGCTTTATTTCATCACCCCATCCTAAATTTGAGTGCTTTTTTAGAACAGCTATTGGTTTATCTTTCTATATTTGCCTTTATGTTACATATGTTTGTATTATAACTTTGCGGTTTCTTACCCGATCACGTACCTCTGACATTTTACCCACAGCCCCCTGAGACTACCAGGGGTGATCCTTAATATATTTTTTTAATGAGAGGCCTAATCATTGGCCAATGATATGTTCTGAATCTGTAAGTGATAGTGGACTGGCCAATGAGCTTTCAGATGGAGCCAGTGACCCATTGACCCTGCCCCTGTATACACCCCTTGTCAAGCACATTTATTCGCAGATGCTAGCTACCTCAAGGTAATATTTAGAAATGAACTAATATGACCTCATAATACACTTCACTGCCAGCGTAGTCACACCCAGAGAAGCTTGAAAGAAGACAGATCCACTTCTTGGATTTGAGCAGATATTCATCAGCCATGTGAGATGAGTCCAGTTTGTTGAGGTTCTGTGGTAATACTCTTCCTCTAAGAGAAGTGGGGGGGGGAAGGGGGTGTTCCACAAATCAGGATTTCTCAGTTAGTTGGGCTAAGTTAAGCTAGAATGTTTGTCCAGTAGGAATATTCATATTCACGACTTCAAGCTTAAGTTGAGTCTAACTGAGAAATCTTGCTTTGCGGAACAAGGTCACTTTCCACTGTTGCTACACAGTTGTGATGACTCACTTGCCCTGTAAGGGAGGCGCACCCTAGTGTGAGGAAGCTCTGTGTTCCAAGTCAGACTGTGTGAGGCTGGTCGAGGGAGGGTCCCATGACAATGGAGGATAGGCCGCGCCTGGCCTGCTCATTTGCAGTCAGCATGCAGAACAGCAAGACAGTGCACCCCACCCATATTCATTTGCTCCTCCCATAACCACGCTGCCCCACCCTTACTTTGAATGCTCAAGCATCCACCCCGTGTGCATCGGCAGCCCATGAACGGAGCTCAGTGCATGCATGTGTAACAGCATCACACACGCCACCTGGAGGCAAATATTGGAACTGTATAAAACACCACAACACAAGCAAAGCAGTGTCGAGGCACAAGTCAACAACTTTATTGGCTGAATGAAGAAAAGGGTGCCACCCACTGAAAGACCCTCACACAGACATAGACACGTTGGCACACGGGGGCCATAAGGGTCAGGGCACAAGGGCATGCATATCAGTTATAGTCTTTGAGTGCAATCCAGTCAACAGATGACAAACCATGACAAACAAAATGGCGGACTTGCAATGTGAACAGATCTTTTAAACACGGGGAGCAGAAACCAAGCGTTCGAAAGGAAACGGGGAACAACAATCACCGTCAAGTACTTTGATATTCCACCACAAAAAAAGTGTGACACAGGGACAGGACAGGGTAGAAGCAAGACAGAACCGGCATGCGTACAGTCACGAGAGCGTGGGGGAGACGACCCTGAGGCACCATTGTACCATTTGCATTCCAACGCCATTTTCAAAGCACATTTATGGGGCATTACCATTTGTGTAGAAAAACTGCAATATCCCTTTTTTTCCCCATCATCTCATAAGTAACTGAAAAGACAGTGAGCAGGTATAGGAGTGTTTACAGATTCAGCACTCCCCATCCGCCTCTCCCAGGACTCAATTAACTCCTGAAAGGGCTGCAGACGAACACAACAATAATAATAATAAAAAAAAAACAAGCTGCCCTTTGAATGAAATTTCGATCAAGCGGGCAGGCCTAGGGTGAACCTAGCCAGGACCGGGAAAATTAGTTTGTAGACGAAAGTTCAGGCAGTTTGAGGCTGTAACTCCTGATTTTGTGGTGGTTGACAGGAAAGGGACACAGAACAGTGAGCACATGTGTCACCTGTCTGCAAAAGGGATACTACAACTGCTTCTACAGAGAGAGAGAGAGAGTAAAAGACAAGAGCACTGAAGTGCGGACTGGCCACGGCGGAGCGCCCGCCGTAGGCTCGTGCTCGTCTCCGGTCCTGCCACGTGCGGACGGCAACGTCAGCGGCGAGGTGCGGCTCACCTCATGACTTTCTTGGGCTCTGTCGGAGGGGTCGGTGGGGGCAGAGGTTTGCTCGTGTTGAGCTCAAGGTGGTGAATGGGGGAGTTGGGAATGGGTTCTAGACGGCTGGGCGGCGGGGGGGCACCCCCAGGGCCCCCGGCTTCCAGAGCCCTTAGATTTGGCGAACTGCTGAATCTGTTTGCTGATTTGTCATTCTTTCGCTTTTGCTACACAAACAGAACACAGACAGAAGAGCGGATTGGGTGTTTAACGCTACGTAGCTTCATCACGTTCAAAAGCTACATCTGCCGAAAAGGTTAAGCCTCGTGCAGCCCGGCTACGGACATGTAGTCGCTCCTGGCTACGTGAGATAGATAAATGAGGCACAAGGACATGTATCAAAGTTAGAGGCTGCTGAGACTCTTCCGAAAAGTACAAAAGAATGGCTTGGAAAGCAAAATAGACTGGGATGGGCGAACAGGTAAGAAACACGGACACAGGAAGACAGAGATCACACAGAGTCCGGAAGTGGAAGTTCCGCAGCACGGATGAGACACACGCTGATATGGAAGTCATGCAGAGTGGTCCATACCACTAGAACCAGGGTTCCTGCTTTTACTTAGAAATGGGACACGGTGGATGTCGCACAGGCTATCGAGTCGACAGAGAGACCTCACTGTTCTCACTGGCTTTCGATTCTTCTTACGAGCGACTGTTGCAGCAAAGCCAACATGCTACTGCAGAGGTCTGAATTCTCATCCTTCTAGCCGTAACTGGCTACACAAGAATCTCTGGATGAGAGAACTGGCCTCAGTGTTAGTATTCTTTATAAAATTTGGACTCAAAACAATCAAACTCCACAAGGGTTGTTAATAACTAGTGGTGTGTGATGTAGAGCATGGAGATGAAGCCAGAAAGCTCACCCAAAGCAACGTGCCGTGGAAAAGCGAGGAGCTGGCTCACCTTGATGAGGGGGTTGATGACGCCAACGTTGGGGCTTGCATTGAACACCTTGTTGAAGTTGGTCTCTCGGTTCACCAGCTCCAACTGGTAGAACTTTTTGTCATCCTGTCCAAAAACATTAAGGAGATTTGAGTGAATTTTGTTTACTGGAGTCATGGTTAATTTCTTGAGGTAAAAGACGGCCCTGCTTTGCAGTCATCTGCCATTAAAGAATTACGTGCATCAAACATCAAGATAAATGTAAATTTGAGATAAAAAAAGAACACAAATATCATCTAAATATGTCTAATCTGTGCTTGAAGTCTTATGGTGAATCTCTGTTCCCAGGGCTGTTTATGCAACATTCTGAAAATACACCCTCCATGTTCATTCCAGCTTTTTTTTTTTATTCATTTCATTCCTGTGTGTTGTCATAGTTACGGTGAAATCTGGTCTGAAATGCGTCAATGGAATAAAAAAAAAAAAGAAAACGTCCATGTCCAAAGTGCTTTTCAAATAATGCTTAACGATCTACTGCCTGGCGGAGACGGCATCCCGGAACACTTACCACCAGCTTCTTGACCAGTGCTTCTCTCTCTGCCACCATATCCTTCAGCTCAGCGATCACCTGCAGGTCTTCGGGGCGGCTCTCCCTGTTCCGGAACTTTTCCTCCGTTCCCTCCAAACTGGGTGAGGGAGCAAGCAGAGGTCAGGGAACACAAGCTTGTTGAACTGTAGGGTTTCCAAACTCACCCCATGGGACGCTTCCTACCCAAGGCTCTCGGAATACAGAACAACCACCCTCTCCTCCCCATCAACAGGGTGTTAATTTGGGTTTGGCACAACGAAAATGCGGAGACTCCGAGGTGCTAGAACAGGGTAGGGAAGACGGTTCTCAGTGATGCAGATGTTTGAAAGATTTCCAGCTCTTTCGGTTCATTCTTCGGCCAACGTGGCAAGATCCATGGTGCTGGGACCTAGATTTTCCTACATTTCAGTTTCCAACTAAAGCAAATCTCCTGACAATGTTGGCAACACACAATACAGCCTTTCTATAACCATAAATTCACTCTGGTGGACATTGGATTATACAGTTAGTCAGTGCACAAAAAACAAATATGTGTTTGTGTTGTGTGTGTATTTTTAGTACTGTGGGTTTACATTTAAAGCTTTTTCAGAGGTGTCTATATTTTAAAACGCATGACTCATTTGTGCTCTGTTGCTTTATTTTGTAGTAATTGTAAAAAAAAAGAAAATACTAGGAACAAATGAAACTTAAATGACTAATTGTACCATAGTATATTTTAAAAAGCAGAAGCTAAAAAAAATGATCAAAACAAACAAGGCAGTTTGAGCTAAGCCTTTCCATGCTCTCTGCAGCCTTGGTAGCGTCAGAGTAGAACACCGACTTCTCTATCAGCAACAGGCGCCGCTCGGATGTGATTGGTCCGAGCGTCGGTCTATTGTAAAGGTACAGCTGACCTCAGGGGTGGCAAGACCAGCGAACAGGATCACCTTAATTCAGCCGAAAATAGGGGCACTAGCAGCAAGAGAAAACAAGCAGCCGCCAGCGCAGTGATGGGGCTCAGGAGGACGACGCTTCCGCCAAAAACCAACAAATAATTGAGCAGCTGCACAGAAATAAATACCCTGTGAAGTTTTATTAGAAGGAAAAGGCGAGGTGGTTGGGGACTGCTTAGAGAGCACTGTGATTAATTGGGGAGAGGAAGGGGGAGCCGTTCTGAATGCAGAATGGTGTCAAACTTCATTAGCAGGCAGAAAATGCATCCCACAGTGCAGGAAGCATCAGGACATTAGCCGCTAAGCTACCATGTGGCCATCTAAGGTCGACGAGCAGGACTAACCAGTCTTTGGCCAATCTGCAAATGAAAATCATTAACCTTCATGTTGTACGGTTTCAGAAATGCTCTGATGCGCACCTGTCACCCCTCTGTGGAAAGCCAGATGATTGCTAGCTGATAAACTGCCAAATGACCCATAGCCTCCGCAATGAGTGAAGGTGGCTTAATTACACGCTATGGCAGGTTTCTTGGCCAGCCGGGGAAATGCATCGCGATTTGATGGAAAGTGTGACGGAAAGGAGTAGGAAGCCGCAGTTTCCAGACCTGCCACTAGATGACGCACATATACACAAGACTAAACTAGGTCATTCCCCAATATCCAAATCTCTGCTCCCAAGACCCCGTCTGAGGCTTGTACATCAGATGCAGCCAACATGCATGAGAAAGCAGAAAAATCAATGACAATTTACATCGGCTCGCGTGGAGCTCTGCCTATATTCTTGCTCTCAACGATGAAATGGCGTCATTTTATTCGCTTCGGCTGGCCGCTCCGGCAGACCTCGCTCTCCAGCGTAACCCACTCCGCTTCCTCTGTCCGCACAGGACCAAGGCCGCACGCGACTCTCCCCGTATCCCATAAACCAAGCTGTGGGAAGCCATCATCGGCACAAAAGTCACGTTCTGCCAGAGCGGCCCGGAGGGAACCGTGTCTGGGAGGGGGGGGGGGCGGCCTGGGGGCCACTGGGCCCTCCTCTAAAGGTCACCTTCCACGGCCATGTCATCCGCCACCTCGGGCCACCATCCCTCTCTCTCCCTCACCCTCTTTTCTCAGTGTGTCCCTCCATCAGTGTCCTTTCTTGTGAGCAGCGGAGACATTTATATTAACGTACTCTATCACACACACACACACACACACACTTGCAGTGTTGTGGGGACATTGCACAGTTTCTGGCTCTAGTGCAATCAATGATTCCAAATTTCATCAATCAAAACTAATAACAAGCCCATTTGGCATGGTTAGTTGGTGCAGTGGCGAGCATTGGCAAGCATTGCTACCTCACACCTTACACGTAGCAGCTGGGACCAGGGCTCGGACCCTGGTCCCAGCGCTGTGTGTGGAATTTGCATGTTTTGCATGTTGTCATGGGGTTTCCTCCAGTTTGTTTCTACAGTCTAAAAACAGACTAAGGTTGAAACTGCTGAATTGTGTGCCCTTGATGGGTTGGTGCCACATCCTGGGTTATTCCCTGCGTTGCGCCTGAAGCTTCTGGGACAGGCCCCACAACTCTGCACTGGATGAGCAGGTAGGGCAGATGAACACCCACAACTCTGCACTGGATGAGCAGGTAGGGCAGATGAACACCCACAACTCTGCACTGGACGAGCAAGTAGGGCAGATGGACACCCACAACTCTGCACTGGACGAGCAGGTAGGGCAGATGAACAGACAGTCTCAAGATTAGTTTGTCACTCCAAACGTCAAATTATTCTTTTTCCAGATCTGCCCCCACAACACCAGTAATGTCCTCACACAGTGACACGGGTCTCACACAGACTTACAGGATCTGCAGTGCGGAGATCTTGTCCTTGAGAAGCTCCTGGGCCTTGTTGAAGTCCGCCAGCATGTTCTGCGTCTCGCGGTTGTGGCTGGCGTTCATCTCCGTCATCTCCCTCTCGTGTTTCTTTATCAGGTCCTGCTCGTGGGCCCTGGAGAAACAAAACACATAAGATCCAAAATAGCTGCTTCCCACACCCAAACCAGGAGCTGAGCCTCCTTGTAAGGGGCTTGGGATTTGGTGACCGTGCACAATAAACAACACGACGCTTTTTCACGATTTTCAGCAGAACATTAAGTTTTCATCCCCCTCTTTTGTTTGTACCTCATACTGTAATCCTTTCCAAGGGAGACATTGATAATTTAACGTGCATCTCAGGGAGACCATATCACCACCCCTCATAAGCGAAAGCGCTTTTCTCCGTTCATTTATTGATTTATTGTCATGCCGGTCTGGGATTTACTCTTGTGGAAATGCACTTAGGTCTGGGTAAAAGCATGTGCTCCGCGTCCAGAGAGAGGCCACAGCCGACTCAGACCACACAGAAGGGAGGGAGGAGTGTACTCTTCCGGAGTAAACCCCCCTCCCCCACCCCCTAAGGGATGAACTTTATTTATTTATTTGATATTTTTATCTCTGGCCCGAGAATTCCGGAGCATATTACATAATTGGAAATGAAACATCTTCTGGGAAGGACTGTGGTCCTGGCTGACGGTGTGCTCCGTTCCTCTCAGACAGTATGATGTCAACAAACGCCACCTGTAACTCTAACGAGAAGCTTCTACCTGCATCTGTCATTAATGCAGCGCCTCAGATATATCGACTTTGGCTCAATAGAGAATTGACGGCAGATTTTTATCAGCCATGCATATGCATTTACATTACCAGAGAAATGGCAAACAGTGCTGCTTCCAGCAAACTATCAAAAAGGAATTGAATGGAATCTTCCCAACTACAGCGTGCTCTTGAGCACCTGCCTGCCTGTCTGACGCTTCTGCACGTACACGCTGAGAAAATCTCTAGTACCGCATGCAGGAATGATTAAATATCAGGAATTTCTCTAGCAAACATAAATCTAAATGTTTGTCTAGTGGCTTTTGAAAAAAAAAATGTTTGTTGAAATCCTCGTTTGCGAAGAGGGTGGCGGTCGAGTGTGATATTCCTAGACTATCTGAATCAAGTGACCAAGGGTCATGTGACTAGAGCAGTCTCCCTGAATGTTCCTGTACAGGAGGTCTAGCTGCCCCCCGCCAGACCCAGCCCCCGCCGTTAGGTCCTTCGCACCTGATCTGCTGGTTGGCCTCGCTGCGGACCTTCAGCACCTCCTTGCCCTTGAGCTCCAGCTCCTTGGTCAGTGTGCTGATGTTCTCATTCAGGGAGTGAATCTCATGGTCCAGGTCGGCGATGTGATTTTTCCTGCGACTCACCTCCTCCTGCAGATCTGAGATGCGTCCCAGAAGCTTCTTCTCCTGTTTGGAGGAGACACGCACACACACACACACACACACACACATTCACGCAGGGGTGAGCTCAGCTCACCTTATTTTACTGTAGACCAACAGCCACATATCCTTTCTGTGGAAAAGAAGCCTTTAAGCTTTAATGAGAATGCGGAGATTACTGCTCTGCTGACATTCAACGCTTGCCGGCCACTAAACTATTTGTGCTTGGCCAGACACAGCAACATTAGGCAGAACGTTTCAGATACTGATGTTTCTCCAGCATTTCTTAGCTGCCTATCTAGTCCTGCACTCGCCTGGTACAATTAAACAAATTGCTGCCTTTGATTATAAGAAGCAAACCTGAGAATACAGCCAGGTTCGGCCTACGCTGTCAGGGGACGAGAACTCATAGCACAACCTCAAAGGTCTTTGACTTTTTTGGGGGTTAAATTTACATGCTGAAGGCCAGATCCACACTTCCCATAGCGCCATCCACCACGAACGCAGCTGGACTCTGCTCTTCCACGCTGACGAGTTCCCACCCACCCACGTTATAAGCACGTCTTCTTCAGGCAAGGATGGTCTTCTGAGAGAGACTTTCTGGAAGGTTCAGTCATTGTTCATTACACCTGTTCGCCTTGACAGTTTCATTAAAATCGTGAGCAGATTGCACGGTCATGACAACAACAAGCACGTCAAACCGCACGTTGGCTGTTAGTCTTAAAGCTGTCCTCGCACGACCGGCTCGTTGGGGCTGCATGTGACGTCTGGCTTTGCGTCACTCTGTAGCAGAAAACACCCCACTGTCTCATCACCCCCCCTTTGGGCCCCCCTGCTTTCCTACCATCACTGCCTTGACTCCCACACTCACACCCCAATGCTCAATTTCAGTCTTGCACAATGGAGTTTTTTTTTAACCAAACCATCACATATCTGCAGTCAAACCGCAAACTGCCCCTCCAGCTTCCCCATTTGTGGATACACGCCTGTTTCCCTCCTTATGTTTCATTAAAGCGTGGTATCATGCCTAACTTGTTCCAGGGATAATCTTTCCTTCCACTTTCTGGTGTTTATGGCCAGGGCTTAATGACTCCCACTGAGTATATCAAGTAAATTGCGCGTCTTATAAAGGTAATGGTTTCTGAGGAATCAGATTACTATATGCTCCGATAAATACAGTTTCAAACGGGGAAGATCACCATTAGGTCAAAAATAACCCTCAGCTTTACTGAGCCTCCTCGATACAAAACCCCCGGCTCGGCTGCAAAATGGTACAGCCCTTCTTTCCCATTTTCGCCTTCTTCTTGAAGGACCAGCAGTTCAGTTTTCACCTACTGAAATGTTTTTCTTGCAGTTAAGTCGACGTGCCTGTCAGCTGAATTCATCTATGCTCCTTTCAACTCAAAGTGGCAAAAACCTCATGAGACCTCAGAAAGAGACTTTGGACTTTTCTTCTTATTTAGTTTTTAAGAGTGTTCCATGGGGCCTTGTTTAACTGTGAGTACTGCATTATTAATGTACTGTGTGCCATCCATGTACTGCAATATCTCAGTTTAGTACTTTGCAATACACAACCCAGTTTTAACCTACTATTACTCTAATACACAGTAACTCCAGAGCTATGGCCTTAATCGACGATCCACATGACCCTGGAGTTAACAGGCAAGGTCTCCTGGGCGCTGGCAGGTCAGTGGGTCCACTTAGCCAGTTAGCCCTGACCTCCCAGTCACCAAAGCATAGACCCCACTAAGGGATCCTGGTTATTATTGACACATGACCACGGGAGTGGGGGGGGGGGTGTCCTGTCAGACTTCTGGGTCTAAAGCAGCATTTCTCAAGCCATTCCTCAGGGAGCCCCAGACAGTTCACATTTCACTTCCTCCCCGCTCCCAACATACCTGTAGCAGGTACTGGATGTTCTTGATTGTTTGGTTCAGGCGTGAAGGGAGCTGGGAGGGAGTAAAAATGTGGACCGTCTGGGGGTCCCTGTGGACTGGGCTGAAAAACACTGCCCTAGAGCATTGTGCAGCACAGAAGGTTCCAGAACCGATAGGTCTGCTGAGGAGGCTGGGATTTGTTATTATGCGGAGACCGTTGTTGAGGGGTCAAACTGGACCATTAAGACGGAGAATGCTCACTTCGTCTCGCTCGTGCTTTCAGGCAATCAGGACTCGTGACATCCGTGTAACTAATCCAAAAGCACACGCGATGTCAGTCTGCCAGCATCTGGCCAAGACTCGACCTCAGAACAACCCGGTGCTACGACCTGGGGCCACATCATAACTGAGAGATGCCCTGGGCAAAGCCGTATCATTAGCACCCTAAACGGCCTCAGCATTTAGTCCCCTTGCTGCTGCAATTAATCCTTATTTACGCCACACCGAAGAAGCAAGACAGCGGGCCGAGTTTTTAATTCAGGCAGACAGAACTTTCCGAGTGATAAAACACTCATGATCTCAGAAGAGCAGACTATTGGAGCAACACCCCCAGTGAAGAAACACATCTGTTGAAATGTAAAATGTAAAAAAATAAAAAATACAAATGACTTGCACCACACTAACTTTCATAATTTCACCTGGACATGAAGGACAGACTAACAGTTGTTATTGTGCGTCGTGAATGAAAGACACGGAAGCCGCCTTTTTATGGAGACGCAGGTAGACGAGTCAGTTGAAAGTATTTTTAGGCATGAAAGGAGAACCGTCAGGATGCATAAAATGTGTTCTGGTGAGACATACGCTTGAAAGCCGCCGCTGCTCGATGTTCTTTGAAGAAGACCATTAGCCCAAAGTGACGCGCACGCTCTCAATCAAAAACAGTGCCATCCATTTAATCATGAGCTGTCAAATTTTGAAAAAAAGCTTATGAGAAAGCCATGTAAACAATGTTAAAAACATACACACAAGCTACTATTTACAAGTGAACTAATTATGAGTCTGTACAGGTGTTTTTGACAGATAGTGGGTAAGCCTTGTGTAAGTCATTTTGCAGAGAGCTGCTGCCAAGCTTATTAACGTGAAGACAGATACCTCACAAGACCTCGCTGAACACCACAGTCTGCTACAATAACCGAAGGAAATCTGGACGGTCCCACAATGAACACAGTGACAGAACCTAGGGTTACGGTTTACAGGCCAATTTCATCGGTCACCAGGGAAAACCGGTCCCAGGATCCTGAGCCAGACTGGTGATTAGGCTTGTGCTCGGCTGTGGAATGATGAACAGCTTACCAGACACGAGGACTGTGGTGGACCAGACGGCAGGCGGCCACTTTTGGGGAAGGGGCCATGAAGCAATGAAGCCAAATTACTCTACATGAATCAGGGCTTTCATCATAGATTGCAAACAAATGTTCAGCCCCCCCGGGGTGAATAATGGAACGGTCCGGTTCAGGGTGCTCCATCACACATTTATCGGACGCAAATGGAGATGTTCTGCTTTTAATCGCAGGAAATCCATTTGTGAACAGATGTCCAATGGGAGTCTGGTTCTTTTGAGGGGGGGGGCGGGGGTGGTTGAGAGAGGTGGCATGTTGTCATACAAACAGAGAGGGTGCACTGGAGTGACTGGAAAGCTAGACCCAACCAAGCCCACAGTGATTCTGTGAGATCTTTGGTCTTCTCCCAGTAGAAAGCGAATCACGCGACTCTGTGTGGCTTCAGAATACATGGCCTTGTTTGTTCGGGGTGGAGGAGGGCACCGTATTCGGCAGGGTGGGGGGAGGCGAATCTCCTTTGATGGAACATGAAAAGGTGCAGAAAGATCAGAGGGACCCTCCATTACGTCTGGGTGGTGCTCTTAAAACATTTAAGAGGCAGCAACCTGTTTGGCGACTCACAGCGGCTTTGATTAAAATAACCCTTTAATTAAGCCTTTAAAGGACATGTACATTGAGAATATTCTAGCTCTCAGCCTACACAGTTTACCGCATGAATAATGCCACTGCGCAGGGGCGGGTTCGAGAGTTTATGTGTCATATGGAAGAGGGTATCAGAAGAAGGCTGCTGTAATCTCAGAGGGCGTTCAAGATCCCGGCAAGCCTCCTCGCCTCAGCGTGTCGCCCCTGGATGCAGCTTTTCAGACGGAGATACCGGGGATGGGTCAAGCATCTGCAGCTGGCTGGAGAGCACTCGCGCTTGCCGAGCGCCCCAAAGCCTCCGGGGGCGCGTTTCATCTCCTGGGTATCAAACCGATCGCACACCGGGGCTGAGTCATGCACCGACCTACTCCGTCAGATTCAAGACGAGATAGACGGAAATAACTGCTTCGGTATCTTTATGAGGAAATGCCGTTTAGAAATTATATACATTAGCGGCAGAGGTGTCTTGCTTCTAAAGTATTTTTGGGTTCAAGTGTCGCAGTGAATGCCGGTTTTGTTATAAGCAACCGCTAGTCAGCTACAAAAGCACTGGAGGAAACCTTGGATGGGGACTCACTGACGTGATTTATGAATGCCTTAAGATGGCCCCTGGCTGAAGCTGTTGGACGTCCTGACTCTCTGGCAGGCAGAGATCAGTGTCTGACATGAGTGATGTACCCGCAATATCTCTCGGTTCCATATGGCAAACACTCACTCTGCCTCAACTGGAGCTAGCATTCACATCCTGCCTTTGCTAAAGTTCCAGAAATAGAGATACTAGATGGATGACTTACCACGGCAATCAAGTGCATGAGATCTACATTTGACTCTTCTGGGGTTTAAGGGTATATTTTAAGGTTTGGAGGCTAACTGTGGTACTGTACATTTACACTATTGCTACTACTAAGTGTTTCAGCTGATTCAGGGATTCTTTGCATCTTATTCTCATTCATACTGTTCTGCAGAACCCGCTTACTTTCCACTCCCCTCTCACCTGTTGCCGGCTATCCTCTAGGGCAGTCTCCAGCTCCAGTTTGGCGGCGGCCGTCTCCTGCTGATGTGTCTGGCGCAGGTGCTCGATGGCTGAGGCATGGAGGTGATTCAGCTCAGAGCGCAGGGATGCTGGGGTGGGGGAATAATTGGTGGCTCAATGGAGGAGCATCCAGATCTTCTTAAGATGCATTGCCTGCACACTCTGCCCTGGGGATCGGACTCCCTACCCAGCGTGACTCTGCCCTGGGGATTGTGTTCCCTACCCAGCGTGACTCTGCCCTGGGGATCGGGCTCCCTGCCCGGCGTGACTCTGCCCTGGGGATCGTGTTCCCTACCCAGCGTGGCTCTGCCCTGGGGATCGGGCTCCCTACCCAGCGTGACTCTGCCCTGGGGATCGTGTTCCCTGCCCGGCGTGACTCTGCCCTGGGGATCGTGTTCCCTACCCAGCGTGACTCTGCCCTGGGGATTGTGTTCCCTACCCAGCGTGACTCTGCCCTGGGGATCGGGCTCCCT
>JAABNX020000045.1:4776970-4798698 GCA_015163995.2 Mormyrus lacerda | reverse complement strand
TCCCTACCCAGGGTGACTCTGCCCTGGGGATTGTGTTCCCTACCCAGCGTGGCTCTGCCCTGGGGATCGGGCTCCCTGCCCGGCGTGACTCTGCCCTGGGGATCGGGCTCCCTACCCAGCGTGACTCTGCCCTGGGGATTGTGTTCCCTACCCAGGGTGACTCTGCCCTGGGGATCGGGCTCCCTACCCAGGGTGACTCTGCCCTGGGGATTGTGTTTCCTACCCAGCGTGACTCTGCCCTGGGGATTGTGTTCCCTACCCAGGGTGACTCTGCCCTGGGGATCGGGCTCCCTACCCAGGGTGACTCTGCCCTGGGGATTGTGTTCCCTACCCAGCGTGGCTCTGCCCTGGGGATCGGGCTCCCTACCCAGCATGGCTTTGCCCTCATCCTCCAGCTCAAAACGCAGCGTCTGCAGCTCCTGCTCCGACTGCTGCCGCAGCGTCTCGATGCTGTGCCTGTGGGCCTCCCGCAAGGACTGCAGCTCCATGTGGTGCTGCTGCCGCAGACGCTCCTCCAGCTCCTGTGTGCACAGAACGGAGGTTCAGGTAGAGGGCAGGTGGAGGGAGGGGTGTGGCTGATGTCTGGGTGAACACAGTCAAGGTGGAGGTTGGCAGCCAGGACTGAGACAGATGGATGGAACGCGCACCGTCACCAAGCGCACAGAGGGTCGAGGAATTCAATAAAGAGTCGGGAAGCCACTCGTGAAGGCAGTCACAGGAGTGAAGGCTACTTCTGAAAGACGAAGCAGCACATCAGAGATTGACTATAGCATCGGTAAATGTGGACGAGTCATTATGGAAAATGTGTCTCGCACAGCTCTAAATGTAGAAGATGTATAGCAGTTCTCGTAACGTTTGACAGATAAGTGTTTAAGAAATAATCTATAGCCACAGTAAATATCGACTGGTCGTTCAATGACAAGAAAGCTAAATATACACCACATTAACGGGTCAGTAACCGAGCGGCAGATCTCAGAATTGGTGAGGATGCTCCAATTGCAGCATGTGACACGGAGGAAACGGCCCCCGCTTGGAAATAAAGTCCCCTTTTTACTGTCTCTTGAGCAGGAGCAAAAACTGCAGGGCCAGGAGAGCCGGGCTGCAGCTCCAAGGCCAAGGGGGACCTCCGGTAATGGAGTCAGAGGCGTTTGCGGGCAAGGAGCACCTGCCCATAAACTCTTGAGCATCAGCAGCCTGTCCCGGGGTCGGGGAGCCACCTCGGCTTTTCAGTCATACCCAGAGAAGCAGTAAAAACAGCCCCTACCCGCTAAATGGTGTGCTCAGTTACAGTGTCAGCCAATCACCAGCAAGTTACCAGGGACGCTGGAGGAGAATGCAAATCCCAAAAGGGACTTCATTGACTGGGGGAAAAAAAAAAACATCCAATGGGAATCCAGCAAGCCAGATGCAGTCCAAAAAAATGTGTTTCACAGTACAGTAGATAGGCAATATGACAAGCCGTCACAAACAGGACAGGCCAGAGAAACAAAGTGACACGACACGGTTTCACAGAACTGCCTGATTAACACCGACCTGCTCTAAGGTTATTTCATGCTCTTCAAGTGTGGCATGCAAATTAGAGATTCAAATGCAGCAAAACATCAAAAGAATGCTAGATATTTTCTACTGTCTTTTCTTTGCCCAAACACAGTAGACTGAAAACGCCCATAGTCTGAATAGTAATACAATTCCCTCTGGCTGGCAGAGCAGAGAACAGAGGCCAGGCAACATAATTTCTTTGCCTCAGGGGTGTCAAGTAACATTTTTTAAAATACAAACACGACCAACCGCCATCCAACATAGACTAATGTTCTAACAGCGCTGTCAACAGGACTGCTGGTAACGGGGGGAAATGGCAGCTCAAGCCATCCGCAAAGGCCAGTCATCTTCATTTCCATCATTCGTCTATCATCACCATCATCATCATCATCATCATCTCCTTGATTGACCATAAGAAACAGCCAGTTTAGTTTATTTCAGTCCAAACTTGCTGCAGCTGAAGATGAATAAACGGACAACCAATTAAGTGCTACAGAATCGGCTGATTGCAGAGAGGGAGTAATTGGTGTCTTCCTTGAGACATTACGGCACGGGGGTTAAGAGGAACAAACCAGAGCAAAAGACATCAGCATACAGGCCTGGCTACAGTCCCGTGGGTCGATGCTGTTTAGCAGACACTGATTCAAAACAGCTAGTAATAGCTTTTCTCAAGGGTACAACATCAGTGCCACTTGGACCCAAACCAGTACCCTACCTGCTGAGTTTTTCTATGAAGTAAGCATTGTAGCCCCTCCCATGAGACGAGAAAAGTCAGGGTGGGCAATTTTTAAATCTCAATATATCATGAAAAAAGGGTCAAGTTTGTTTTCCTGATACTTAACTTGGGTTTTCTTCCTATAAAGTGCCATACACAAAAGTCACACTTTATGTACATTTTTTCATAAGTATGTCTAGCAGATACGGACATTCCCCTGGAGAGAAACCAGCCACGTGTAAAAACTGGGGGAAAAAAACACAAGGCTAGAAATCCTTCCAACTAGGAGGTTCTTGCTGCAATATCTGCCCAGCCACTGACGTAGCTCCCTGAACCGTCTATGAATCAAACCAGCTGCTGCTCCTGGTCTGCTAGGGCGGTGGGGTGGGGTGGGGGCGCCAAAAACAGCTGTGGGGTGAAGCCACTTTAGCTTATGGAAGGTTGTGCTGCCAAAAAGTGGGGATCTCTGCTAAAAAAAATCCCCCTGAAGCACAGCAACTCAGAAATGTTAGTCAGAGAAGACAGCCGTGTGTGCTATGGTGCAGAACTGGCTGCTGGGGAGAAAATAATACCACATTTCTATAGACTCCGGATCCTGGTAACGGCTAAGTCTCGCTGCAGCTGGCAGAGAGACCACAGCACAGGCATCTGCACCATGAACTAAACCAGCATGTGGTTATTTATTAAAGCACCCTTGAATAAGTCAACAGAGCTGGGTTTAAATGAGACCCGCGCTCTGGCCTATTCGGCCTGAGCCGTACTTCCCAAACAATATCTCCTCGCCATGCAAACGACACTGAATCAGCCGAATCGGAAATCGAACTAAAGAGGAGAATGTTGGAATCGAGGCTTTCGGTCCAGCAGAGTTGGAGCGCAAGCTCCACAGCTCCTGCCCAAGAACTCCTTGTGATACTTACACCTTTCCAACAAACATTGCGTATGAATATAACATCGTGGTCCTGCATTATTCATTTAGCCGGCGATGACCTTTTCTGGCACGGCGAGCTTCGCTCTGCATTTCAAACAACACGCTGACTTTAACACGATCACACATAGAGCTCCTGAGTCAGCCAAGGAAGGACACCAAGGAATCGAGCCCAAGCCCAGAGATCGGCACTGTTGAATTGCTTCATTGTGTTGACCGATCTGTTCACTCGGTTTGATACACTGCAAAGTGACGTGTAGAGAAGTGATCAGTGCCAGGTCGGTGTTATGTAAGGGTTAATGCATAACAAGCCCCCCGCTGTACGTATTAAAGCACACAGCTGTAGAGGCAAATGGCCTAAAGTCTTTATTTTCACATTCATGAGCTGAAAAAGCATTATTTTATATTTTAAGTACTTTCTTCAGATTAAATATTTACATTTAATTTGTTTAAAATTGTTTTAAATAGCAGTAAGAATTAACAGTAAGAATTAAAGATCATTTAAAGATTGATTCACTACTGTGATTCATTAGGCTGGCACTACATGTGCAGTTATAGGAAATGAAGGAACATCCTGCTAACCAATCAGATTCGAGAACTTAACAGCACCGTGGTATAAAGAAACCAGTGCTTCCCATCCAGGGTCCATGGATGGTCCACGTTTTTGCTCCCACCCAGTTCCCTGCCAGACAGTTCACATTTTTGCTCCCACCCAGCTCTAGGCAGGAACAAAAATGTGGACCATCCGCAGGTCCCTAAGGACTGGATTGGGAAACACTGCAATAAATTATGGGGACAATTATGACAAAATGTAAGTTCTTCTTCCTAATTTCTATGACTCCTGGTGACTTGGAAATGAGTGAGGAAGGCCGGAGCACCTTCAGGTCCTGCTGCCGTGCCTCCTCCAGGTCCTGCAGCGCGCAGCAATGTGCCTCCTGCAGCCGCTGCTCCCTGCGCTGGTGCTCCAGCTCCAACTCCTGTAACTGCTGGCTCAGGTGCTCGCGCTCCTGGTTGAACTGCGCTTGCAGCTGCTGCAGGGAGTTCTGCGACTGCGACAGCTGCATCTCCAGGCTTTGCTTCAGCAGCGAGATCTGTCGGCCAGATGGGGGCGGGGCGAGGGCAGGGGGGCAACCAGTTACATCGCGGGTCTGAGGGTAGGCGCGGCCTCCCTGCCACACCGAGGAGGTTTAGGGTTTGGCCGAGCTCTGCACCCCCAATGACATACCCAAAGCAGACCCAGAGAGCTGGAGCGAAAGCTACATAATGTATAATCCAGTCCAGCACGGCTAGTCTGACCTCACAATTTGCAGACCCCCCCTGCTCAAACACACCTTATTCAGCTCAGCAGATAATTTACAGGTTTAGTAGGTGTTTGAGCACCTGGCCCTCCAGGACCGGAACTGGGGAACCCTGGTAGAAGTATTTCACATTGACAGTAATCTGAAGCCCAAACTAAGCTACTGTGGGCATTCGTTATAGCTTCTTCATAGGTATAGACGTACGTGAGAACAATAGGAGATGCAATAAACAAATGGGTCTGATGATTAACTTTGGGCAATTTGTCTGTACAGCGCAAACCAAAACAGTAGCAAAAAAAAAAAGATGTGGCGCATTGTAATATTCATAAAGTAAACCTCCTTCCCTCATCAGAATAATCAACCACCTTATGGACTTTTTTCATCTATATTGATGGCAAACACTGTGGATGCAAGACGCAATGTAAGTCATAAACATGGACACCAAAAACCTCCCCCACCTGAAGGACAGGGCTAATGGACAGTCATAGATCAGAAGGTGGATATGGATTGAGTAGAGACCTCAGGTACGACTCCCCTAAATGTGTGTAATTTAACACCCTGCCAGGGCTGGGGAAGACATGCCTCTTTCAGGTTCCTGTGATGAAGTTACACTACATTTTGGTATTTGATGCAGGTGCAGAGTCAAATGCTCCACAGGTAAACATTTCTGTGTTGCATTATTTAACATGGGAGTCTGGCACGGTTAAGTTGCTGCAATAGAAATCAAAATGGCGGCTCCAGTTCCTGTTTCAAAACAAACAAAAACGAAGGCATAGGCAGAATCATAAGTAACACTGCTTCACCAGCCAAGGCCTCGTAATTCAAAACAAACGAACAAACAAAAAACCCTTAATTCCCAAGCAATCAAAAACAAAAGGGCCCAGCGGCGGCCATGACACCACATATCAAATAGAGGGAAAAAAACCACACACCACCAAAGGCTGTTTTCTCATCCAAAAGGAACAGAAAAATACACCAGTCACAAAGACAAGGAGGAGGAAAAAACCCCAGCGTGCACCAAGATTCAACTCCGAGCACAGAAATGAATGTCGATGTTGAACTGAAGCCCGACGGCAGGAATGAGCGTTCATGCACGTTGCTTGGGAACCGGATGACGTCGCTCAGGTCCACTACTCCCTTCCGGGCTTTTCCGAGGCGCAGGCTGAATGCACGACTGGGGCCTTCAGTCACGCACCCTCTCCCAGAAGACCAAACAAACAAAAAACCCAAACCCCCCCCCCCCCCCGGCTACAAAAAAATAAAGGTGCACAACATGGATTCTCTTCATCATTTGTGCAAGCGAGAGCAAGTCCAAACCAAAAACAGTTCAAAAACAAAATTAAAGAGACTTGCAAGGCCAGCATGCGAGCCACACATAACAAATATATATTTGGGATATATATTTCCGTATAGTTAGTTTAAAAAAAAAAGGGAAAACAAAGGCAGCGAGTGTGTAAGTGGGATTCACTTACATTACTGATTGATTTATGTAAAGCTTCACCGAGTGACTGCCGCTAAGGGAGGAGAAAATCACAGGAATAAAGGCACATTCAGGAATCGGCAACGCAAAGGAAGGTCAAAATGAAGGCGCTCTCTCGAAACGGGATCAGACGGGAGAGTGTATTTAGCTCAGAGTAATTCTTTCAGATGAGAAAGACGGTGATCCGAGCCGTTTCCCCCGCTCAGACTGGGCTCACGACTCCTACTGCACAGCTGATGAAATCCTCCCTTGCTCACATCCACCCCGGGGAACGTGGGTCGTGGCGAGCAGCTCTAAAATGCCCTGCCGATAACCTCCTCCGCTGATTTAATCGGTTCCTTTTTCTTCCAGGCTTCGGGCAGCAGGACATACAATCCGAAGCAATCCAGAGGGATCCCCCAGGACTGACCCGCGTGACCGAGTGACGTGAGTTTTGATCAGAGCACGGAAACGGCTGGGCCAGGAGGGAGCCTGTGTCAGAACCAGCTCTGAATGGTGCCAAAACCAGGTCTACTACTACTGCTAGTACAGCTACACATGACCTGAACTATAGCTGATTTGGGGTTTCAGATTATACAGTACTATGTCTTAGGCAGTTAAAGAAAATAAATAAAGCTATTTATCTGGGAAATAAGTGTATATTTAACATGAGAACATATGCAAATTAACATGAAAACGATATGCAAATTGCATCAGAACATATGCAAATCAATATGAGAACGTATGTAAATTAGCATGAGAACATATGCAAATTAACATGAGAACGTATGCAAATTAGCATTAAAACATATGTTTCTTCTCTCTACAAAGTTACTGACATCTTATTGGATGGCTAGATGAACACCGTTTAAGTTCCCAAACCTCTCCTCAGGGGCACCTCAGCCATTCCGTGGATTCATTAAATTTCATAACTGGATCACTTAATTAAGTAATTAGTTAAAAAGAAGTAAATTGGGTATTGATTAACCAAACATGATAGAGTCAAGAAATACACGGATATATTGGATGGATGGCTGCAAATATTGGGGTTACTGGTAGGATTTTTGAAATGGCCAAGGAGATCAATTTTGACAGACATAATATCATTTTAGCATAACAAACAAAAGTTTCTTTGACTGCCTAAGACTTTCACACAGTTTAAGTCTAAATACTGTAAATGATCATGGGGGGAATGTTACCTTATGGCAGATAAAACTGGTAATCTTCCAACTGCTGGCTACAGACAATTTTAAGGCCTTAGCTTTGCACAAGCTGGCAGACCGATGAACATACGGCGAGCGCATTTATGCACGAGGCATCGCATACAGACCTTGCGCCGAATGTGTCTACGAGTCCCGTGTATGCCTGTGTGTCCGCGTGCATCTGCGGCCGTGCGGCCGGATGCCGCTCACCTGCTCCAGCAGGTCCTCCACCTTCCTCTGCCAGCCTTCCCTGGCGGCACCCATCTCCTGCTCCTTGCTCTGTGCCAGCTGCGTCAGGGCACTGCGCTTGTCCTCATCATGCTCCTCCCGCAGCTCTTCCCGCAGCTTCTTGCACTCCTGCCTGCGGAAAGAAGGCGGGCCAACTCGTCTCCTTGGTCGTCACAACAACTCAGCTATACGGCTGTAGACAGTGCCATTTTCCTGACCTGATTGGCTTCAATGAAATCATCAGTGACCGGCGCAGAATGACATCATCAGTGACCAGCACAGAATGATGTCTGATCAATAACAAACACGTTTGCAAGTCCTACCCCAAAGTACTAAACAAGTACCCCAGCTGGTTTGTTATTTTGGCACTGGTAAGTGACAGGACATCAATGGAAAGAGGCACTACCAATTTCTTTAAACCAAAATTGTGCCTTATGATAACTTTTACCTACTGAGTCACAATAAAGACTTCCACTCAACACGTATTTCTCACAATGAAAATGATTAAACATTAGCATACAGCAATAGTAGTAGTTAGAGATGCTTGCATCAATGCACACAATGTGAAGAGAGTAGTGGTGGAAATTTATCGCACTGTGATCTAATTCCACAAGACATGTGATTT
Source organism: Mormyrus lacerda (assembly GCA_015163995.2). Classification (NCBI taxonomy): domain Eukaryota; kingdom Metazoa; phylum Chordata; class Actinopteri; order Osteoglossiformes; family Mormyridae; genus Mormyrus; species Mormyrus lacerda. Next base: position 4,790,707 of record JAABNX020000045.1, on the reverse strand, counting down.
AATTAAACTAGACGGTGCCATAAAAGTTTTAAATTTAAATGCATTTCAAAACACACAAATATAGCCGGAATAGCTCATCCCTAAACCCCATTCATTCCAGGTTGTGTGCATTGGAACGACGGTACTTTGCTCAAAGGCAGGAGCGCAGATTCCGGCCTCTGTGCATATTTGATGAACGGAAACCTATTTCCAACGTAGCCACTAATCACAAAAGGGTGAAAAAATAAAAACGGAGGCCACCGGTGAACTCAGTGCATAATAAGAGTTGACTGAGATGTAGCGATGGCAGTGGGAGACACAGACCTCCAGAGAGGCTATCGCAAAGATTATTGCCCTGTGTGAACATTTCCAGCTTCCTGTCAGGGATTTGGGCGTCTGCTGTCAACATCGCAGAGCGCGGCAGAGGAGGGGAATTTCGTGCAGCTAGACCTGCTGGAATCCAGCTGTATGGCCTCAGATAAAATGTCTGGTGAATCATTTTTTGAGGGAAGTGCGCAATGATATTTAACGATGAGGCAGTGGAGATTTTATCCGCCGAAACTGAATCACTGTCACACATCGAATGTGAACTAACATACGTGAGGATATTTTGGTTCTCTTACTGGCAAGGCAAAGTACCTGCTGACATATAATGGGGGGTAGATTCAACCCCACCCTGAGCTGTTGAACTGGATGATCGGGTGGAAGATGGATGGATGGATAGATGGAACGAACCCCAGGCGATTCTAATTAAATCCTCTGCTTAATTAACTGTAAAGGCAGGCAGTCAGTAGCAGACTTTTCACAAAAGCTGGGTGCAAAACGTTTTCAAATGTGGCTTATGAACCAGCCGGGGGAGGTGACAGTAACAAAGGGGTATCCCGTGACTGTTCAATGAGTCCCAGCTTCAACTTAATGACATCGCAAGAAGATTCAGCAATGTGGGAAAGCCCAAACACAACATGTTTAGGGGAAGCGTGACATGGTCCACAGGGACGGCTGCCGAACTCTCACCACCCAAAGGTGACCCACATGCTGGATGGTTTCGGTGTGGTCTCACAGTCGCCCCCTACTGGCAGCAGAAAAGGGCAAAGCTACCGTCTTGTGGTGTTTCTGAGTGACTGTGAACAGTGACCCCATGTAGCATGAGCTGAAGGCTCGGCCTAGGCGTGAGACACAGTTCCAAAGGGGACTTGCTGCACAGTCTGCTGCATCTCTGGGTAAACAGCCAGACCCTGTCTTGTGGAAACAGACCCTTCCCCTGCTGTCATGGATGCCGGTCAAGGTGAAACCAAACGCTTTGATCTGGTGCAGCCTAGAGAGGAGACTTCCACAGCGGATAGAGATAAAGGGGGCCAGATGTATCTTTCCAGGGACCCCGGGGGGGGGGATCGTAGCCATAAATAAAATTGGGGGGCATGGGGGTGCCTTCAGTAGACTGATCCTCCTATGGCTGGTCTAGGTGGCTGCCTAATCGGACCCTGGAGAGAAAGACTGCCTGTTGTCAGCTCAGAGGTTCTTTAATTAGGGTGAGTATTGGTGAAGTGGGACAAAGGGTAAAGTGGGACACTTATATGTTTGATATCTTTGTGCCTCTTTGGTCTAATAACTTAAGCTCTTGAGCTTTCAATAACACTGTTGTGTTTTAATATTTATAATTAGGATCATATTTTTAAAGTGAGAGAGAAAGTAAAATTTTACACATTGTCCCAGTTTACCAATATCCACCTGACAGCTGGGGGCAGTATGAAAAAAACTTTTGTAGCTTGATGTCCCAAAAAGCTGAAATCATGAGACGTTCAGAGACGTGGAACAGGAGTATGCGTTGTTCAGCGATTCCCGTACCACACGCACTGCAAGTTCAGTACTAATTCAAACAATTAGTCAGTGTTTCTAATTGTGGACGCAACACTCAAGCACAAAATAGCTACAGCTGAGTCAAGGATGAATCAATGCACACAATCACGCCCTTATTGTGAAACATGGTTTCTCCCGTGAGAGATCCAGCTAGCAAGGGCAGCAATTTTTTGTTGCAGACGAGCCCAAACTGTCTACAGCCAGTCAAACGAGTGAACTCGGTACAACTGCAGAAATGCGTTTCAGTGGCTGCGTTTTCCCTCCATTTTCTCCTCTTGCTTTGATGCAGACCAGTTTCAGTCTGCTAGCTACAAAACTTGAGGTACATGGCTTAGATAAGCCTCGATTATGGCATTAAATGTAATTTTCATCCTAAATTCCATAACGGTGAGCCTTTAAAGCAATAAAGAAATCCCTGGGAGTCAAATAAGAAGCTAGATAAAAATGATTCCCTTCTTCTGCATGTAACAATACAATCTTCTTCAAAGAAGAGATGTTAACAACCATGTAGGTCTTTCCAGTGAGAGGATGGGAGTGTGTACATTTAGACTTGCCTGCCCTCAATCCTGGGTCTGCAAACCCAAGAAAGAGGGAAAATTCCCACCAAGGAGACAGTTGTTCGCAAAAAAATCTGTAGGCCTTAATCGTCAACGTTATGTCAAGAATATTAATTGACTCCAGTGAAACAGATGGCATGTTCACCGAAGTTCCTCTGATGTTCTAGAGATGTTCATTATTCCTCTTTGTCTTATGTTCTGTAAAGTCATCTCCATTCATATATGTTCTTGCTGTTCCTCCTGCAATTCACATCAGTGTTAAGCCCTTGACAGCTACTCTTAAACTCACTATCGTTTTGTTCACTATGACTCCTTTGAGTAATTCACTATGGAGAAACAAATGTAGTGGAAAATGACTCAAGTGAGGGCCCCTCTCCATCTCCATCTCCACTCATACTTCCTACCGAAACCTTTCTCCTTTATTACCATTATGGTCTTGATACTTAACACGTGTACCTATAATATACTGTTTCTTTAAGTGAAGAACCTTCATTATGAGCTTACCAACAATAATAGCAGTCATAGCTGGACTGGGCATCTGGCATTTTCCAGGTGGGCCCTTGAAATCATCATGGGGGACCCCTCAAAATTTACGACGGGGCCATGGGGGACCCCAAAGTCCAGGGCTGAATTTTAATCCCATTCCAGCCATGCTAGCAGTTAGAGATAGCTATCCATTTAGTGTTCTGTTCAGACGCCTCATTTTTAGATCCTGCTCATTCTCCGATCAAAAATGGTGCCGTGGAGCACGTGAAGGGCGGCAGGAGACGGCACGCACCTCAAGGTCTCGGTCCACTTCAGCTCCAGCTCCAGGGCCACTTTATCAATTTTCAGCTTCTCTTCTTCTTTGATGGAGACTAGCTTGGCCTCGTGCTGCTGCTTCTGGGTCTCCATGTCCCCCTGGTGGCGGGTGGAAGAAAGAGTGGCAGGGTGCGGCTTCGTCAGAAGGTGAGAAATGGCCAACGAGCAGCCTGGGAGAGCTTGCGGCAGTGGGATGAACGGGGATAATGGGGAGAGCCACTGCTTTAAATCTAAGCTCATCCTTGGCTGTGATTCGGAGGAACATAATTGACACTGGGAGCCAACAAGAGGACGGACACAGTGGGAACGGAGGGGCCAACTGCGGCCTGCCAGTGTCGCTCATTCGGCTCTTAGGCACAGCGCTGCGCTGCCCACATTGAGACAGGATGCCAGTGACTGACAGGACAGACAGCCCTTGACGATGCCTGTCATATTATGTGGCGTTGGTGGGGGGGGGGGCTGCTATGTAGGGTACAATGTGAGATGACAAAATGTGTCAAAAATCAGGAGCGCTTCAATTTCTGACAAAACACGACGCAGCACGTACGACAACACATACATACATTCCTGATCCACTACCCACGGCAAGATAAAAAGAGGTGCAGCAGGTATAGGTCAGCGGTGCTTTGGGAAAGATGCTAACTAATGTTAACATGATATGGCGGTATAGGAGAATCTGCGGGCGGGAGGTCTCACTCAGGTCCGGCCAGCCGTCCATTTCCTGCAGCCGGGCCTCTTAATTCTATAATTCAGTATGTAGGTGCTATTCTGTAGCACAAGGCTTATGCAATATGCATCAAAACACCAGCATATTTCAGCTAGCTTGGAAAGCAGTCGACCTTGATATGATCTATAGCAAGGGCCTTTTAACTTGGATCCGTGCCCCCCCCCCCCCGGGGGCCGGTAGAGCAGTGGCAGGGGGTCCACAGGGACGTATCATAAATGATGAAATGTCAGTATAATCATCCAGTTAACTCAACGTGAAAAATTTTCAAGGAGCAGGAAATATCAAAGTCAACCCCCCCCCTCCCCCAGTGCCTGATTTAAGAATCAGAATCTGAATCAGGTTTATTCACACACACTCATACAGAATATGACTCTCATGCATACAATAGATACATACACAGTTAAGTAAGACACACACCATTAGGCTGATATATACAAGGTGGATGTGGCGTTGATAAATGTTGATAAATATATAAAAAGTGCAGGAGTGCATGTCAGAGTGAGAGATGTTGGAGTAAAAGCGATATGTGTGATATGTACAATATAATACAATATCAAGCTTATGTAGATAACTCACTGTAATAGGGTGTGGTTATAGTGTATCTGAGGGGTAACGGGGTGTAATGTGGGGGTAAGAGTGGATCTGAGGGGTAACAGGGTGTAATGTGGGAGTAAGGGTTAATCTGAGGGGTAACAGGGTGTAATGTGGGAGTAAAGGTGGATCTGAGGGGTAACAGGGTGTAATGTGGGGGTAAGAGTGAATCTGAGGGGTAACAGAGTGTAATGTGGGGGTAAGAGTGGATCTGAGGGGTAACAGGGTGTAATGTGGGGGTAAGAGTGGATCTGAGGGGTAACAGAGTGTAATGTGGGAGTAAGAGTGAATCTGAGGGGTAACGGGGGGTAATGTGGGGGTAAGAATGGAACTAGAGTGGCTGAAGGATTATAGACTCTTGATCTACACATCGCAAATCAGCAAGAGCCTGTTTTCACCTGTAGGGCGGTGAGGAGGTTACTGGTCTCTCGTAACCTGGACCTCGTTACATCCAACTCCTCAATGAATTTCTCCTGCGCCTCCTTCAGGCTGGAGATGTGGCCCTCGGCCGAGTCCAGGCCCTGCTCGCTCTGCTGGACCAGCTGCTGCAGACGAGACACCTGGCACGGAGGAGAGCGAGAGGATAAGCGGCGCGGAAGGCCAGGAGAGGACAAGGAAGGACAGGACAGGACAGGACAGGGGCGTGCCAAAGGACAGTAATCACCGAGAGGGAATTCTCAGAGGAGCATGGGGTCACACTGAACATGGCGGTGCAGCAATGCCGTTTGCCCAGTGTTTCTCAAACCAGTCCTTGGGGACCCCCAGACGGTCTATAGTTTGTCTCCCAGTGTATTGGGGGGGGGGAGCAAAAACGTGGACAGTCTTGGGGGTCACCGAGGACTGATTTGAGAAACGCTGGTTTAGCCTACTGGGATACAGCTATAAGAGCAGAGAATGACACGTTGGGATTAAATAAGACAACACAGCAGGGCAAGGGTGGACTCTTAAGGAGAGCGCCAGATGTGGGAAGATGGACGTTCCTGAACTGACCACCCAGAAATACAAGGTCCGAAAGGAAGAAAAGCACGACCGTCTGTGAATACTAATTGGGACTCAATGAAACGATTTCCACACCATCTGCAAGCATAATCCGGTACATGCAGACATACAAAGACAGAGCTTATTAAATCTGACCGTACGTAATGAGATGGGAACAATAGCAGCCGCGAATTAGTGCGTGGAGAGGAGTTTCGGCACATCTGCCCTTTGCACGCTCCTTGTTTTTAGGGTCAGACAAACTAGTTCTGTGCTTAGCTAGGTGCTGACAGACTGGGGATGAAACCTTGCCTCCTGATTGGCTGACTTGAGTTTGGCAGTAAGTTCCTCCCGCAGGCTGTCAAGTTGCTGCCGAAGGTGATTCTTCTGTTCCTCCAGCAGGAGGCGCTCCTGCACAAAATGCTGCTCCATTTCCTGTAAAAAAAAAACAACCACAATAAACCTTTTATTAGTCCGGAGGCAGAGGCTGTGGATGCTTTTTCATCGTTATAAAGTATATAGTCCTCCTTCGAGAGGAAGACTTTTCTTCTGGTTCTGGAAGAAATAATCCTTTGTAACAAGATGACATTTCAAGAATAACCTGATATTTCCTCAAACATTGTTTAAAAATATAGATTTAAGGTTTTAAAGGACATAAAAGCCAACCACTTTTAGCTACTAATAAATAGAAGCTACATTACTTTCTTCTAAATTCTTATAAAGTCCTATCAAAGTTTATTATGTTGTACCTGACCTCTACTACAGGTAAACGCAGCAAGGCGATGTTCCTGGCTACGCAGAATGCATGACTCCGAGAGATTGGCAAAAACGTTAAAAGCTAGATATTAAAATAACCCAACGCAGGCTGTAATTTCAGCCTCATTACAGATGTATTTATATTTCTGTTTGAAGCAGACTTCTCATGGCACTGTAATCACTCACATCAGAATCCCTCTGACTTCATTAGCATTCATTAGAAATGAAGGGGTGGGGGTGGGGGGGGCATAATGTCTTTTTCAGCAGAGGATAGAAAAATCTGTAATGATGTGCTCGGTCAGCCTGCAGAGTCAAGCAGGGGTTTTCAACCTTTGTTTGACCAAGATCTCCCCAATGAAAAGAGACCAGCGTTAGGCCTCCCCAATGAAAAGAGACCAGCGTTAGGCCTCCCCAATGAAAAGAGACCAGCGTTAAGACCTCCCCAATGAAAAGAGACCAGCGTTAGGCCTCCCCAATGAAAATAGACCAGCGTTAAGACCTCCCCAATGAAAAGAGACCAGCGTTAGGTCTCCCTTGCCATGAATACTTACTTGTAATGAATCCTTACTTCTTGCAGACCCCAGGTTCAAAACCCCTGCTAAGGAGCAACTGTGCCTGTGATTTCCAGCCCTATCCTTAATTTCGAAGCCCTAATTTGTTACTGAGCCTTAACAAGAACAGATATCCGTTTTTGGTTGGTCTAACTAAAGTACAGGCCTATTTTTGTTTAAGATGAACATAAACTGAAAATAACTCTTGAAATGCGCAGGGAAAAAAAAACATCCAGCAGAGGATGTGAACTCATTTAAGGTAATGAAGAATCACCAGAGAGGTATTCATAACGTTGTTGTTTTGCAGTTTGATATTTACGGGTGCTGGATTTAAGAACGGTTCTGACGAGAACAGTTATTTTATGCTCTATAAATATTTTATTTTGCTGTTAAAAATACTGTATATGACTTTAAAATATTTCTAGGTCAGACACAGTGCATCTAATTATAGGGAGAAGTATTACAGGGGGTTTGCACCACACTATTGTGTTATCAAAGGACTGTTATTGCACTCATATTTGTTTTTTTTTTTATGAAATATGTCATGTTATAGTCAAAAGTTACAATGCACAGTGTGATTAGTAGAGCACTCTGAGCACAAATTAACTTTTCAGCAAACTTTTTTTTTAAATGCCTGCAGTATATAATTGATAAATTTGCATTGATAAATGATGCATGGTGGGGCACAGGGTAGCACTGTAACTGCACACCTCTAGGGTTACGGATTTGAGATCCATGTGTGGAGCTTTGCAGGTTCTCCCTATGTTGTGTCGGTTTCCTCCTGCCATCCCAACACATGCACCTGAATAGACTGGCGTTTCTATATTCAGTGGAACTTGCATGCTACCCATGGTGTACACCTGCCTTGGACAGACGTGAGGGAACCCTGAGGCCACTGTCCTGGATAAGCAGAACGAAGATGGATGGAAAATAATAAACAGCACTGCACCATAGATGTTTCGGTGCTGAATTGTAACAAAGACGAGGACATTTTTTGATTGAATTACTCCCCATCTAGACTGGGTATGCAGTAGACGTTGTTGTTCCCCATTTTCTGCAGTGTGAAGGTCAAACACAAAATAGCTGTGCCTCTGCTGAGATCAAGGTTCCAAACACTTCCCAGAAGATGCTTCCTCTAATGCAGGAGTGGAAAGGTGCTGCATAACAATGGAACCTGTCCTACGTTCTTGCACCGACGGCTGGGTGACTCAGACTGCCTTTGGGGACGGGGTGACTCCTAGTGGTGGGACTGAAGGCTTCTGGCCTTGGCAGAAGTAGGCCATCCACAGCATCGCTACCTATCTCATCAGGACTCGGTGAGTCACCGCCAAGCCGGTGTATACATTATTCATTAGTCCTGAATTTTAGGCACAAGAGGAGTCAATAAGAGCTGCTTGGCTTTTTTTTTCTACCTCTTACCCAGCTAATGATGCAGATGCATGTATAAGGATGGAGGAAAGGAAATACTCCATCATGTGCATGTGCCACCATATCAACAGCACCCCCTGGAGACTCGGAGGCTTTAGCACAACAATTCAGCCTGTGCTGCGCTATCCTGGCCTTCCAGGGTTTAGAGGCACAGGGACTGAAGAATATGCAGCAAAGAAGGCGACTGCGATACAGCAGCTACTTCACAGTTATTCATCAAAGGTCGACTGGGTGATATATCATTAGCAGTCATTATGACAGCTGCTCGTATCACTCTGCGGACAAACGCTGGTATTCCTCGGCTGGGCTTTAATTCGTGAGGGTATTTTGGGAAGTGAAACACCACAGTACGTGTTCTTACTTCAAACATCATATTGTCTAAAAGCAAAGCTAGCAGATTGCCTTTTGGTTGACTCAATCATGCATTCTGTTTGAGTACTTTCATTTCACGTTATCAGCTAAGCGAATCAGAAGTTTAGTCGCCACTGTAGCCAAAGTGTCTTATGAGATAAGAAGCGTTTCATCACTTAACATTATATGAGCTGGTTTGTAACAGACTGGAAAAAAATCTATGTAAAGGACTCTTGCAAGCAATGTCCCCAAGGTTTTAGCCTGCTCTGCCGAGTCGAGCGAAACAGGGAGATGAATTTTCATCGTTGCGGTTAATGAGGCATGCGGATTACACCGGAACTGAACCACCTCTCCCGGAGCTTCTGCAGCTGTGGCCCGGAATACCGTAGCTGGAAGGAATGGTGACAGTAACAGTAATGGCAGGATAATCCCGAAATCCTTACAAAAAACAGAAACAGTGAACCAGAAATCACAGATACAAAAGGAAAGAGAGGTACAGTGACTAAGCATGAGGTGCCAAGAGAGCAGAATTCAGTCTGTGGGTGTGTGTTAGCAGCAGGAAAACTCAAACAACCCCCTCTAGAGCTGTCACAATCACGCGATGAAACTTGATTACTCAGTTACTGAAATGCATCGATTAAAATTTTCCTTCTAGATTACTTGGCAATATGGCAGAAGACAACACATAGTAGATGAGGGCGGAAATAATGAGTGAAAGCCTCCGACCATCCGACGTGTGGAAGAACTTTACATTAAAAGTGCATGAAAATGCTGTCTGTCAGTATTGTAAAGCAGAACTTTACTGTAAATATCGCAACAGCTCGACTGCAATGGACTCACTCGATAACGCGAGGTTGGCCATAGATATGTCTGGTTTAGCCTCTTGGAGTACCACAGCCTGTATTCTGTCATACAGCTGTCATCGCTTTGACAAATAATTTTGCATAATTTACTTTATTACGATTCCCGTATGTTAAAATAATCTGTGCTAAAATGAAGGTTAGGCCCATTGCTTAGCCACACCATCTTTGGTACATATGAACATATAGTGCTGATTCTTTTTGTGAAGGTATTATGTGGTCTTCTAGGGTTGAACAATATTGGAAAAAGTTCACAGTGCAATATATGAAGTTTCTGAAATATTTAAGAGTTGAAAATTAACCATACAGCCAAATACAACGTACAAGTTTCTGTCAGTTGTGCCAACAGACAAAAGCAGTGGCAACAAATCACTTGCATTTGTTCAATATCGTGTCTCTGGAATACAGCAAAAGACGAATGTCTTTTCGAGACCAGTTCTTGTTCGCTTCACTCATTTTTTTCAATTTCTCAGAAATGTGCCACATGATCCATGAGTGAGTCCAACGCTGTGGACGAGGATGAATACGATAGTCTTGGAGAACAGGTACAAAACCCATTTAAAAGCAGCGGAAAACTTTCGAAAAGGAATCATCATTAGAATTGCAAAACTTGCTAAGCTTTGTTTCCTATGACTGAGTTTTAGTTCAACCTTTTGATGGTTTGAATTAGAGGTGCCACCAATGTTTAATTCGCAAACTCAGATGCCACAGCTCATAAAGTGCACAGAGACCACGGAGACTACGATCATCATTACACCGGAGGCAGGGCACACGGTCTTTGAATGATGTCACACACAATGATAACGCATGATTAATTACTTAAACATGTAACGTGAATATTCTCTATCGATGCTTGTTAGTTACACTCGTTAGTGTCTGAAAGGTAGATTTACTCTTTTAGATGAGTATAATATTCCGGAAGACAACTAAATCAATTTTATTAGCCAAAAAGTGGATTTTTCTGCACATGTGTGGTGTGGCTTTTCCCTGTCAAATCAGACGTCAGTAAGTAAAACACAATATAAAAATATCCTGCAGTTTCACAGTAAACTCTATTGTTTACATCAACAGCTAAATACAGCGGCTTAACTGCTTAGCAACAACTGGTGTCGATGATTCGGCTGACTGAAAAAAAGCTTTTCTTTGCTTCCTAACAATCAGTGGGATGAGATGAAAATGAGAAAAAGCAAATAACACGTAAAATGAACCTGATGAAAGAAAGAAATATTACCTGTATTTCATGAAAGACGCGGATTGTTACATGTCGTCGTCTGCAGGAAGGGCCGATGGACGGTAAGGAAACGGGAGTTTTAGCCCTGATCATCTTTTCGCCATCCAGTAAGTCGTGTATTTGTTCTGTTCATATGCTTTTATACAGTTACGGTTACAGACTCTCCACCTCGCTACGCGCGTATTTTGAGTGTAATCCATTTGTGATGAACAAGACTAAACACAAAATACGCAAATTAAACATTGACTTGTTAATTAAAGGTATTAAAGGTGATTATTATTATTATTATTTTGTTTAAATTTTCTATAGATATCGCGAAAATATCGTTATTAAGAATTCTTTTGGCCACAATAATCATATAGTGAATAATTGATATTCTGACAGCCCTACCTGTAGTTTGAATCCAGCAGACTATCAAGGTCCTTGCTAGGTGACAACTGCGTGTGCATGTCATGTCGACACTAATATCGCACACTGCTGCTGCACATTGCTGCTTTGTGTGTGCGGAGTTTGCATGTTCATCCTGTGTGTACGAGGCTTCTCCACAGATCCTCTGGTTTCCTTCCCCTATCTAAAAACATGAAACTTGCACTGGAGCGCCTAAATTGACCTTATTCGTGACTGAGCGTGCACCCTGCAACGCTTGGTTGGGTCCTGCCTCCCGACGAATGCAATTATATTATATTATGAACAATTACCGAATGAACCATCAGATTAATCTGTAGATTACATGATTATTCACATAATCGATAGTGACAGTCCTTATCACTTTTGACCTCCAGTATTCATGGCATTAACAGGTAGATGACAAACTTCTGCATCGGTTAATTCGAAGAGAGAATGTGAGAGGTTTATACTGGCAGGGCTTTCAGAATGGGGAACCTATTTGTGAGAAGAGTTTGGCTTGTCCAGATATAGTTTGTTGATGATGAACATGATGCTAAATAGGTCAACGTGACCTGTCTGTCGGTGCAATGAGTCCAGCCCAGCGCCAGCTACAAGATGGGCTTTGCTGAATCTTCCGCACTACTGGACGTTCACCCCTGTGACCATACAGGACAGGATGGCCTCACAGCCGCAGAATACCTGGCGGGCCCTCAAACGGCGTGCAGTCGCACACTCAAAGCTATGTAGGCCAAAGCGGCTTAATCTCTAAAGCAGGGGGCAGTGCAGACTCAGTTCGGGTCAGGGTGTGTGCAACATAGCCAACCTTCCACATGCTTGCAAGTTAACACTTTCTCAGTGTTGAGGGGGAAACTGGGAAATGATCATTTCCTACCCAAATCTACACCCGTTAGTGTCTCATGTCGAGGCCCCATCTTGGCTACTTACTTCCAGCAAGTGGTTCTTCTCCCTCTCAGCCTCGACCTGCGTCGTCTCCAGGACGGCCCGGTGCTTTTTGGAGAGGTCCTCCAGCGCCCGGGTCTGCGCCTCCTTAAAGTACACCGCGTCATCCTCGTACCTGGCACGCAAGCTCATCATTTCCTTCTCGTAGGTTTGTTTCTCCTCCCGAAGTGTCTGCACATGACAAACGTACAGAAATGAAAGCTCCAGTGCTTCATTTCCCGTAGCGTCACGCATCAGTGCCGTAAAACTATGATCTAACGCAGAGCGACGCAAAATAGGGACGGCATCAGTTTCCCTGCATGTGTTTCTGTGTTGAGGTTGAACTCAGCTTCACCTGACAGCAGCTTCACGAGCGACTCGCATCTGTTACATATGGCTGCCAAGCAGTAGTGCAGCTGACTTACGTTCTGTTTGTCGCATTTTGTTGCCTTTCACTTGGTTAGAGTCTCTTGGTAAAATGGGATGATCTCGTATTTTGCGCTTCTCTAACAGGAACCTGGTCTTTATTGCGTTTCCATTTCAGTAGCATCTTCTGATATTAGCTTCTAACAGTGTTTTGTAGCTTCTCATTTACCTCTTGCTCTAACGCTGAATTGAAATCTCCTCAGGGGAACTCTGGCCATTCTATGTATTTGTTAAATTTCACCACCAGCTCCGTTAAACAATTAAGTTAGTTAAATAACTCAAATGAGGTATCGATTTGCTATAGCTATTAGCTATACGAGCCGCAAGTCATTGAGTCAAAAAATACATGGGTTGCAAAATCCATCAGTGTTAACTGAGGAGAAGTTTTGAAATGGCTAAGCTGACACACTTTGACAGCGATAATATCATATTTGTTACACCAACGCGAAGATCATTTAAACATCACTTTCTTAAGATTGCCTAAGACTGCTGCACAGTGCTATACATAAACTAAAGAAATGCAAATGTAAATGTTGTCATGGCAACCTGCAACATTTCACCACAGCCACATCTGCAGAGTTTTCTGGGTGACGGGCTGCTCAGTCTCCCCACATTTACAAAGCCCCGACCGCTCTGAAATAGAGACGTCGGGGCCCTTGGGGGGCGGGGGGGAGGATGGGGGGGAGGAGACACAGGGTGCCACGGACAGCTTAGGGCCTCATCTCTGACGGGAATGCAAATGCAGCAAGGAAACCTGATTATGTCTGACATTTAAAGGAAATTACATTTTGTCTTTCCCATATGTAGAGCTGACCTTTATTTGTCTAATGTTAACCCTTTTACCGTAAAAGTGAAGTAACGACTGTAAAAGCTAGCTGAGGATATACTTAAGTTTCAGTAATATCTATGGTGATAGAGTACTGCTCACTCCTAATGCCTGTAATATAGGGCGGAACAAGAGAATTAATGACCTTATTGCATTGCTTATGTGACTGTTTATATGGGCTATATAAAATATATACATTCTAATGAACTTCACATTAATAAATCGCGGGCCTAATTAAAAGTTTTAGGTCATTTAGCACAGCGGGGCTCCGTCGTAATCCTTGGTTTTATGACTTCTGCAAAAAAGGCTTTTCATATGGGTTTGATTGTCTTCATTCCCAGACTCTTGAATAAAACATGGAGGCAAGGCTGCATAGTGAAGGGCACTCTGCATTTCAAGGGAGAGGCGTATAGCACAGTGGAGATCCACTCTGCATTTCAAGGGAGAGGCGTATAGCACAGTGGAGATCCACTCTGCATTTCAAGGGAGAGGCGT
>JAABNX020000045.1:4747702-4773408 GCA_015163995.2 Mormyrus lacerda | reverse complement strand
CATCGTTTGCCTAATGTGGAACGTTTATGTTAGCCAGTAAATATAAGGAGTAGCATCCCATCTGTCTCCTCTCTCCTTAAATTATTGATAACTAAATATGTAAATTATTCCATAACTCATAAAAGTTGCACGATGCAACGTTGTTTAGTTTCACTGTGTACTGAACATGGCTGGAATAACAACAAAGCTTTATTGCCTTGACTACAGGTAATCAATCAGAAAAAATTGTAGATATTCTGTTTGGTTGTGTCAAATACATCATAATTTAAGGACTTCAAATAGGAACTTTCCAAGTGCATGCCGACTGCATGGTTCTCCTTCCCCTCCTTAGCATGCAGGGACTTGACAGGAGGCGGGACCGTGAGCGTCCCTGAGGTGGCCCTTAACGTAGCAAACCTTCTCTCCATGAAGGAGGGGAAATGTGAGCCAAAGGCCATGGCTGAGCCCCGGCGAGCTCAGGGAAGCTGCAACTGCGTAGAAGAATTAAGCTGGACAGATGCTCGTGGTTTTATCTGGACAACCTGTCGAGGGGTTCTGCCCCTGCAGACTGTGGAGATACTCAGGACCGGATGCGCAGCAGCTGCACTTGCGCAGACAAACAAATATACTCAGCTGGTCGTAGTCTGAGCAGTTCGTAGGGATGCTTTTTTATTACTTCCAGAATTGCACCCCTGGGTCAAAATCACCGGTTCTACACCCATTCAGCCATCTTAGACATTAGATGGTAATATCGTTGGTTGACGGGACCGGAGGAAGAGGGGCTTCTCAGTCCCACATGGAGAGCTTCTAAAATGGGTTGCACTAATTAAAACCTTGTCCCTTGAATTGCCACTAAGAGCAAGGTTCAAAGCGTGGTTTAATAGTTTACTCGTACAAGTGTCCCCCTTCTCTGCCAGAGCGTGGCTCTGAGGGGGAACTGCGATACACAGTCCTCTTTGAAAATGAATTTGTTTCCTCAGTGAAAATAGCTTTTGATGTTTAGTCTGGGAAACCTTTAAAATTAATTACATCCCCCTCCCCCTCCCAAAAATATGCAAGTTATACTTCAATATGCAAACAGTGGAATATAATTCAGGGTTGAAAAAGTATCAAGGCACTGTGTTTTGATATTCATATAGGGTGTATTTTTCATATTTTCAAGGGACCACTCAAAATAATTGAGACCAAAGATACGTATAGTGAGAGTAATTAGGGATTTAATCATAGCGACTTAAATTAACCTCTAACCTAGTTTAAGAGACAGATTATAGATACTTTAATCCTTATCGTTAAAGGTCAAATTTGAAGAATTCAAGTCGGATCAGATTTCAGTAATATTTTGTATGATTAATTAAAGGGGTTATAAATCTGGATAAATGTGAGATAATTCCTAAGATCAAATTTGTAGAACAAGAGTCACAGTGTTGTTGGGGGCTTGGGTATAGGTTCCCGGGAGGGGGGGGGGGGTAGAACTAAAGTTAAATCTTAACTCAGGGGCTTAGGTACCGGGGGGAAAGGTGGATGTACTGGTACCCCCAAATATCCAATGGCTTCATTCATCCCCCCACCAAACAGACCTTGGTATTTAATTTATTAAGTTGTGTTCCCCCCAAATCAACTCTCTCATGCGCAGTTGACTTAACTCCTAATAGATAAATATTTAATTTATCTATTTACTTATGTTACATTTTGATTTTGTGTTTCTGCGTAATTACGGCAAAACGTACCATGAACGACACCAACCGAGGGAATCTTCCCCCACTCAGCATTATCTACCATTACGTAGAATTTCTAGCCCCGCCCCTGACTAGGGCTCATCCTGGAGAGACGGTGAAGTCAGCCTTGCCGTGTGGTGGAGCGCACCCCTCCCTCGCCGCAGTACCTTGATGGTGCTCTCGGCGGCGCTGAGCGAGGCCTGCAGCTTCTGCGTCCTCTCGCGGCTCTCGCGGGCCTCCTCCTGCACCCGCTGCAGCTCGGCGCGCAGCCTGCCCAGCGTCTTCTGCAGCGCCGCCTCCTGTGCCTGGAACTCGCGCCGCAGCTCGGCCTCCGTCTTCTTCCAGGCCAGCAGGTTCTCGGCGGTGAGCTGCTGCGTCCGCTTCATTGCCTCCAACTCACACTCGTAGAAGGTCTGCGCTTCGCTCAGCTTGGCCTCGTACTCCTCCACCAGCCTCTTCTTGTCCTGCTTGAGCTCGTCGGCGCGCTCCCTCAGTGCCTCCACCTCGGCCTTGTGCAGCTGCGCCAGCTTCTCCCGGTCTTTGTTCTGGCTGGCGCTCTGGCTCTGGTGGCTGCGCAGCAGCTCCTGTACCTCCTGCCGGTGGGAGGCGCGCAGCTCCTCCAGCGCCTGCAGCTTGTCCTGCTCGCACTGCGCCTGCAACTGCCCGAAGCTGCGCAGCTTCTCCTCGAAGCTGTGCCGCATGTCCTCCACCTCGCGTGACATGGACACCACGCGTTGCGTGTGCTGCGCCTCCGTGCACAGCTGCATGTCCTCCACGCGCTGCCGGTACGCCTCGAACTCAGCCAACGCCTGTCGCTTCATGCGATCGTGCAGCTCCATGGACTCCTCCAGTGACTGGATGCGCCTCTTCAGGTCCATCTCGTCGCTGATCTTGCTCTTGTACTGCATTATCTTCTCCCGCGTCTCCGACAGGATCTGCTGCACCTCCTCCTCGTGCGCCTCCTTCAGGGTCTGGATGGCTGCCTCGTGCTCGTCATTCTTGGTGTTGAGGGCGTAGATCACCTGGGGAGGGACAGGGTAAGGCTGTAAGGATTCATACACGCAATGAACGAATGTGATGTCTGAAAGAGTGGCAGCTTTGACGCAGCCAAGGTGATTCTGCGGAAACAGCGGAGATCCAAACCCCTGCAGGCTGACCGTCACGAAGGTCTTACCCGTGCTTCAGTTTTTATACTGGTTTTTAAGACATAGAAGGTTCCCGAGAAACACAATGTATGTAGGCAGCAGTTGAAAAAACCGGCATGGCTGTCAACACCATCAAAACCGGGTTCGGCAGAGGAATGAAAAGGGCCCCTTGAAAGAAGCTCATTCTGATCACTGCCTTTCAGAGAGACGTTCAAGGCTGAAGGTCCAGCTGAGAGTTTCGCCATAGCAGATATGAACGGGGGAAAGTCTTATGCTTGCATCTCAAGTGCAAGGCGAAAAAGAAAAACATTAAACTCCATAACTTACTGATTCAATTCAGATTCTGTTTTCCAGATAAACAAGGTCAATAATGCAAGAAAATAAGCACTTAAGGGAGCAATGACACACTCAAAGGCCTGTATAAACAGGAGGAATATTCAAAGAAAAAGAGAAAAAACTCTTTTAGATAACAGCTTCAATATTTAATGTGGTAAGGACACATTAGCAGGCCGTGAATGCGGCTCTCGGGCACGTGTTCACCGCCAACGCCATGAAGTGCAACGGTAAACTGGGAAATTCACTGCAAGTTACTTGAATCTTATTAAAATTGAGAGATGATTACCAGTTAACTGTCAGTCAACATGTCTGTGATATCTTTCTCTGCTGAGAGAACGCAGTGACAGGGATACAGCTGGAATGCAGCTTGGATTTTGCTTGACGGCACACACACACATTAGGGACCATGTACTGTGATATACTCTTCAAAATAAACACGATCTGTATGGTGCATTTTAGCAAAACCTCAACAAGATTTTCAGGATTAGTTTCTTTACTTGTAACCCTCAGATAAAGGTCAGGTTGGAGGAGCATTAGCCCTTTTGTAGGGACTTGCACAAAATGACCAGTTCTTGCCGTAAAGAGCCGTAAAACCTTTAAAGTTGCCGTTGGCCTCATTCCTGCTCAGTCATCTAAGCCGGTTCTGGATGGTTTCATGTCTCCTCCACTTCCATGATGATTGCCTGCACTGGGCTCATTAAAGCCTGTAGGGTCTTTTTACACCCTTCTCTTACCTCACGGCTTCTTACTTCACCCTAAACTCACCAGGAGTCAAGCTTTATTTTCAGTTTAATTCAACAAAAGTTGTAAAAGTTCCATTGTATATGTTCATCATCATTGCTCATATGGTTTAATGTTTATCTGTAAATAATTAATGCCTAATAACAAATTTATCCTCGTCAAAAGAGAAAAATAATCAGTTTCCCTCACAGACAACAGTATTTGCAGTCGGTTGTCACTTTGTAACACTGGTTGCTCAGGACCCTGCAATGTGTACCAGGATCCTCCAGAGGATAATTATGCAACGGTTTGTTTGCATTTCACTTCACGCCCCGAGTTGACATATCTGAAGGTGTCAGCTGGCGTTCAGATGTGCCACAGCGGGACGGGAGTGCTAAAGATTGCCGTCGCTCAGCTGCCACAGATCCGAACTGCGCCACAGGGCCTGGCCGCCGGGTGGTGGGGGGGGGGGGTCCTGGGCAATGAAAGCCATGCACACCCACCCCGTTTATTTCTAGCTGGACTGGTTTGTTGTCGGGTTCCCTCCGGGTCCGATCAATATTCCCAGTCATGAAGGGCACCGCTCAGCTGAATACTGAAACACTCTCAGAAAAACTGAGACAGTCGCCGAAAAAGTGCACCAGAGGAGCTGAATCAAATCAGACTCGCTGCAACCGTGGGGGTGCGAGTCAGCATGCGGGTTCATAAATAAATCCAAGCTCCACCCTGTTCATGCACCCAGGCACTGGGAGTCTGGGGGATTAACCACTTTGGCCCCCGTAACAGCATCGGTCATTAATGCCACTTTATTATCAATTTGGTGAGATTGATGACGGTCATCAGAGCAGAGGTTGTATAAACGGCACTCAATCAGGTTCAACAGGGGCTCCTGATGCATTGGACTTGCTAGCTGTTAGCAAGTTCCCAGCACCAGAACATTCTGTACGTACCCAGGAGTGTGGGTTAGGGCTATGAGCCTGTACTCAGAAAGTTGCTGGTTTTAGTCCCATACTTATCAGATTAGTCAAACCACTGTTGGGCCCTTCAGCAAGGCATCTATCACACCTCCAACAACCCCACCTTCTCCAAGCAGGATGCTGATCCTCTGCCCAAACTCCAAGCTTTGTTTTCAAAATGTATGTACAGGGCCTGAAATGCTTCACAGATTTATAAACTTGACTTCTGGCTTAAATTATCCAGCTAAGTTAAGACTGTCCAAAAGGATTGCTCCTAAAAGCAAAGCCCTTATTTGGACTATCGTGACTTCTGGGTTAAATTATCCAGGTAGCTGGGAAATCTTCTTTTGTGGAACACCCCCCTGTTCTTAAGGCAGACTGCATTTTATCTCTCTCCTCCAATTAAAGAGATTCTCTGAGCTTCACACATTGCTGTAATTAGCTCTCTCTTTCTCATTCTCTTGCTTAGCTGCATAATTGTCCTTAGTCTTTCTGTCAGTGGCATCCTCTTTTCTCTTCTTCATCTTCTATTCTTTGCCTGTACTCTCCTCTGCTTCATCCCTTTACACTTAATACCAACAGCAGTCCATGTTTGCATGCCTACAAGTTCATATCATTTAAATCTGTATGTATTCTAGTGAGAGATGCTGCAAGAGCAGAGGAGGCCGTCACTGCCTCATCTGTGCCTCCTGATGGATTCGTACCTCACAAGTCTGTGCATGTGCAGCATTTTCCAGGGTGATTACACTGCATTATATGCTCTGGCGCTGCCCTGATGTATTCATCTTGCCATTTTTTTTTTTACATTGCCTGAATTTACAGCAAACGTTATCGTTTAGCACAAACTGGTGTTAATGATTCTGTTGAAAAAAAGTATTTTCTTTGCTTGTCATTTTAAGCGTTCATGTCGGTCATCTATTTCCAATTTTTAGAAACACTGTATTACCTAAACATCTCATATCTGAAATATTAGTTTATATTTCCATAAGCTGAAATTGCTGCTATCCAGTGACGTGGAGGTTTGATATACTTCGGCTCACTTTGAACTGAAATATGAAGTTCGGTGTACAGACTCTCCTCTACTAACGAACTTTCAACTTACGAACTTTCAGACATACGAATGAAAAAGACAGTAAGTCCAAATTGTGTTTGTTGGCCTCCTGTTTCCTGCCCACAACATCAAATTTTGTTCTGTGCACCAATTCCGCCTAGAATGAATTCTGGCCGCTACTCCTGCAGCGTAGCGTGCGTACTCCCGGCATCCTAGTGCTTTGCACTTGTATCATGCTCTCGAGATCAAAGTTTGCTTTGTTTTTACTGAAAAATATTCTATGCATCCATTATTCATTTTTGTTTTATGCATCATTAGTAATGTATTTTAGGATAATAAAACATGTATTTATTTTATATCATAGTCACTTATGCATGCAGATTTGAGTTCCCTTAAAATGATGTCGAATAACGACTTACGGACATTTCAAGTTACGAACGGCCATTCGCAACGTAACCCGACCGTAAGTAGAGGAGCGTCTGTATTTCGCATAAGTTGCAGTTATATTTATATCACTCCAAACCGGTTGGATCAGAAAAAAATGGATGTGCAGGGGCGCCCCAGCATGATTGGAATACCCAACAAGATGCATAAACACACACGCAGACACAAGTGCAGGAGCTATGCAGAACTTTTATTAAACAGGCAGAGAACAGAAAAAAAAATCCAAAATTGGAATATCGCTGTGAAAAGGAGGGTTAGTAGAATTAGGGGTAATTCCCCAAAAGCATCATTTCTAACTGTGTTAGTGACTCAGAAGTGTTTCCCAAAACCAAAGTTTAAATTATTGAGGTAATAACGTTGGTAACTTACATCAGGTTGGGTTGGGAAAATGTCGCGAAATGAAGGGGAATAAAGCAGACGCCATCCTAACAGATGCAACAAAGACTAATACTGCGCCTGCGCAGATCCAGGCAGGCAGTACAGCGGAGCAGTGAAAGCGGCTCGTAGGCTTGTGGACAGAGGGAGAGAGGGCGTGCATTCTGGACAGATGCAACACACATGGCTGAACATTATTGCGGTGTGTGTATGCAGGAATTTCCCACATTATAAGACCTAGATTTGCAGAAATTGATTAAATTATATGGAATACCAGCCATTCTGTACTGAAATTCTGGATGGACAAAAGTATTGGGACACACCTCTTAATCACTAAATTCAGATGTTTCATTCAAATTTCCAAAGGTGTATAAAATCAACAGAGGTGGAGATTTCAGGTCCAGAAAGTACAAATCCAGACCAGGATTTTGTATCAACCAACCAGTTGAGTACTGTGACTGTGACTTTTTGTACTCAACTGGTTAGTTGAAACAAAATCCTGGTCTGGATTTGTACTCTCTGGACCTGAAATCTCTACCTCTGAAAATCAAGCAGCTAGACATACAGTCAGGTTTAACAAAAATTTGTGAAAGAATGGGTCATTCTGAAGACTTCAGTGAATTCAGGTGTGATTCTGTCATAGGATAACACCTTTGCAATAAGTCAGTTCGTGAAATTTATTCCCTGGTAGTTATTCCACGGTCATACATGGTTTTATTGCAAAGTGGAAGCCTTTAGGAATACCGGTAACTCAGCCATGAAGTGACAGATTAAGCAAAGTAACAGAGTGGGGTCACCGAGTCCTGAGGCGCATAGTGCATAAAAGTCACCAACACTCCATTCACTGAATAACTGCAGAGGTCCAAACGTCCTCTGGCATTAACCCCAGCATAAAAATTTGCACCTGGAGCTTCATGGAATGGGCTTCCATGGGCGAGCAGCTGCGTGCAAGCCTCACATCACCAAGCGCAGTGCCAAGCGTCGGATGGAGCGGTGTAAAGCACACAGCCACTGGACCCTGGAGCAGTGGAAACGTGTTCCGTGGCGTGATGAATCATGCGTCTCTGTCAGGCAGTATGATGGAAGAGTCTAAACTGCAAAGTTTGGTGAAGAAAAAATAATGGTATGGGGCCCGTAGTTCCACTGAAGGGAACTCCTAATGCTTCAGCGTACCAAGACATTTTAGACAATTCTATGCTTCCAACTTTGTGGGAAGAGTTTGGGGAAGAGGCCCTTTTGCCTGACCTTACATAATGCTCTTATGGGTAAACAGACACACCCCAAAATCTTGCGGAAAGCCTCCGCAGACGAGTGGAAGATGTTATAAAGGGATGATGAACTCCATATCGATGCCTATGGATTTAGAATGTGATGTCATAAAGGTTCCTGCAGGTGTAATGGCCAAGTGTCCCCATACTTTTGTCCATACAGTGTATGTCTGACAGGAGAGCAACGTGTGAAAAGAAGCATTGTAGCTGTATTTATGCAAATGGGAAACGAAGCATTGTGACCAGAGTGCAGGATGGGTAATCATTGCGTTTCTCCACATGACCAGTCGGGACGGGCTGGAGGATTCAGCCATTCAAATGCTTTTCAGTTTAGCTGATACACTGAGTATAACGAGCACTATAGGAATTAATTTAAATGACTGTGAACGATACGACTTTCACCAGTAGCCATTAACTCGCTTCATCTGTATAATAGCTGACGTTAGACAGGTAAAGTTACCCATCATCCCTCATGGCTTAACTCGATTTCAAACTAAAGCACTGAGATTTCACAAACACCTCTTAAATGTTGCACTGTGCACTTTAATGATAGTTCTCCTCCAGGTCTGTGATGAAGTGGATGTTACCTCCCTTCTTAACAGAGATACGTATTAAACCGCCACACACATACATAAAAATGAAACCATTTTCAACTGCTGAATATGCATTAAAATGTGGTAATGGATTTTAATGAAGTTGAGAGCTGGCACTAATTAGAGTTATTATAAGCACGGCATTTGCTAAATTATGAAATGCACCTTGATTGCAGGAGCGATAAACATACATAAAGAGTAAGACCGAGTCTAACACACTTTCACAGTCTTAGCAAGTAGTCTGTACTTCTAAGAACTCTTCCATTAGAGCACTTTACTTCCAGCAGAGGTATATGCACTTCTTCTAATCGCCTATTCTGGTCAGGGTCACGGAGCCTATCCCAGCTAGCAAAGGGCACAAGGCAGGGGTTCAAGCCAAATGGGAGGCCAGTCCCTCAAAGTGTACATTTAACTGTGGGGAAAAAACCCACATGATGGGACAGATGGTAAATCCCCAGAGAGACAGCAAGACCAGAGCCCACAACCCTTGAGGTGTATGGGGCAGCAGACCAACCGACTGAGCACCAGAACGCCCATTTGTTGGACTAAATTCCATCAGGCATGCAGGGTTTGTCTTAGATGTCTTGTGGGCTGTTCACACTTGTTAAGGTGTTACAAAACGGCATGTGTGTGCGGCATGTGTGTGTGAATTTTATGGCATTTCATTAAAGAAAGGAATGACAAAAATTTCAAAGTTGTTACTACAATCTTGTGACTAATCCTCAAAGACATAAACTGAGTCATATTTACACACATTTCGCTTGGTCTTAATCAACCATGCGAATGTGAGAAAAAGCCAACAACTCCCAGAGCTGTGATTGGCTCCTGAGGTCACAGGAAGTGAAGTCGACTTCAGACGGGAAACATGAATGGATTATTAAGAAACAGAAACCTGGCCCCGCCGACCATTTTCCAAATCTCTTCTCAACCAAAACGATATTAATACACTACTGTTGTATGGAAATGCGATAACTGTTTTTAAAAAATACACTGAATACTTTAATTTCAGTTATGCCACACAGTAAGCAGCATATTTGCAAGTGTTCAATAAATCAAGAATAGCTTCCTCACAGTGCACCAAAAAAAAATTCTCATTAAGGATAAAATATGATACTGGATATATATTAAACACAGAAATAAGCCTTACTGTGTATAATGCAGCAACCTCATTGTAAAGCTTTTCCTGTTACTTAGCTTTTGCATTACATGATTTTGAAACCAATACTTCTAGGTACACTGCGCCAATTACAGCTGGATCTCCCTCCACGAGAAGATGGGAAGAGGTGAGGATTTGGGTGAAGTGTTAAGACAGATTTTCTGTGGACAGATGGGTCTTTAGGAATCAGCTACTGGACCTCCGGTGAGCCTTTCTGTCAATTGGAAAGAAGCCGTAAGTCTTCAAATCACTTATCCTAGAAATCGCAGATGGGAAACCAGTGCATCAGAGGGCACACGGGAAAACACACACACACACACACACACACACACACACACACACACACACACACACACAAGTTGGTCTCCTATCTAAATGAAAATCATCCATTCATTTCTATGGGGAAAAACCATCATCCCAATCACGACACCCTTAACCTCTACCCATCCCTAACCTTAACCACAAGTAACCAACCCAAATATAACACTTTTGGCATTTTTACTTTTTTGATTGCATTCATGGATTTTTAAACTGAGGTTATCCAAATGGGGACCTCAAAAGATGTCCCCAAAAGTAGAGAAATGACAGGTTTTACTAACTTTGGGGGGACAATTTGGTCCTCAAATGTGATCCATGCAAACCCACACACACACACACACACACACACACACACACACACAAGCATACACTATAGCCAACTGAAATATATCAATTCACATAAAAGTAGCAGAAAATCTGGGAGTACAACACACACACAGCAAAAGTATAATTTGAACCCCCCAGTTCCGAAAATATGAGCCACCGTAGCAGAGTCACCGTAGAACTAACGGACACATTGGAAAGCAAAAATTATAAGGCTTTAACTCATCATCAACCAACAGGAAGAGACATTGAAAGGTCAACGGGAAGGATGTTCACCAGGTGTGTTTGATCGAGTGAAGGGAGAAGCTCAACATCTAAGGGTTTTGCTCGCCCACCCCCCCACTGAAAAGATCAGGTTAAGAACTGACTCCCCATTGCTACATGACCTGAGTTCCGCACAAACCCACGTGGCACGTGTACATCGCAGATGGGATCTACCTGATCTACCAGTCATGTGGGCAAGCGAAGCCTCATCTTGGGCCTGGGTCTTGGTGAGCAGATGGAGAGTCTGCTTAATAAGGACAGCTTTCAAAACTGACCCAGAAGTAGAGAGTTCATTAGTGTCTCAACTGGGTCATTTAAAACATTGCTAAGGTAGCTGGGCAGAACAGCAAGAAGGTCTGGCAGCTTCTGCTCAGGATATGCAAGCGTAAGCCACAGTATGTCCCACAAAACAGCCCCCATGGTTATAAAATAAGGACAGGGAGGTCGAGCAGTCTGGGCCAATGCTGCCTCAGCATAGCTTAACAGCTTCCTTGAGTCTGTTATAATCTAGATCAGCGCTGTTTGTTCCTGTTCCTCTCTACCACCCTGCAGAGTTTAGGTGCCGCACTAATTTAACACGCCTGATACAGATAATCAGGCCCTTCAGTGGCGCCTCAGTATTATAGCCAGCTATGTGAAACAATGTGGTAGATCTCCAGGAGCAGAACGGTTCATGTTGATGCTCACCAAAGCTGGCTCACACCGAAGCTGCTGAAGGTTCCTGATGGGCCGAACGGAGGATCGGGTCTTCACCATCCATTGCACCGCCTGCATTCACCGACGGCTTCCTTCATCCCGGCCCCCAGATATTGGGGCTGTCGGCAGCAGAACAGGTGTCTGTCACCGCGGTGCTCTTACATCACAGCCAGGAGGGGAACAGAGGCTGAGGAAGCTCAAGGGGGGTTTTTAATAACGCTACGTGGCAGCCTGCTGCGATAGGTGGCCTCTGATCTCCTCCACTCAATGTTTCATGATGAGTCACATGCGCAGACTGAGCCATAGGGTAGACATCGATCGGCGTGTATTGATATCTGCATCACTCCCGTGATGTTCCTGAGCGCTGACACTGACGTGGAGTGAAGACCCTGCTTTCTGAGCCCAAAATAAACCCTGCATTGCCTACAGCTCACTCTTCTTTTTAATATATGACATAATATAAGCAAACATTTCAGACACTGGTTCTAAACAAATAACACCATCCTAATGAAATGTGTACTCTGCTTTGTTGCTAAAACCTCTGGCCTCAAGCTGCATTCAAAGCTGCATTCCCAAAGAGAAATGAGGTACGTTTTTATAGCAAGGATTAGCTCCGAACCCATCATGGCGGATGAGGAATGCAGCAAAATATCACAATGAAACCGCTCTCCTGAAATTTCAGTCTCTACACAAAATTGGCTTCTGGACAAAAGATTTTCTTAATCATCCACCTGCAGCCTTCGTCAAGAAATGGGACAAGAAAGGAATCCTCTCCTTCCTTTCTGAAAGAAATGAATGCTAATTAGGTCACTCATTCATTGGCCGAGCCCTCCGATCCCTGTTAAAATGCGCCTGTTCCGTCGCCTCTCACCTATACCTGCAAATTTGGAACGGTGGCACAAAGGATCCAGAGGCAGGCGTGTATTATTCCCTATGGTCTTTTGGCTTATGTGAGACTAACTGCAGGCAGCAGGGCTTCAAATGTAGACCAAGTTAATTAAATACCACTTCTTTCCCTTGTTGGCAAAGGACAACCCAACTTGAAAGGAAATTCATAGGCAAAAAAACGATCTTCTTACAAATTCAAAATCCAGCACTCAAAAAGAAAGCCTTCTACAGCTTTGCATAAGAGGAGGAAAACGGTACGGTCGAGTCCATGGTTATAACTAGGATTAGTGCTTCCCACGTAGTCCAGTTGCATTATGCCAACTAGTTACAGATATTCATGCGGCTTCTGCTCGCAATACTAAATGAGCAGACTTCAGAGAAACTTCTAGCGAGTGTCATCTGTGTGATCATTAATTATGAGGTATTCACTGTTCCAGGCTCCAAGACAGCTGAGCGCTGACCTTGGCTGAAGATGTGCAATGACTGAACGAGATGTTTCTCTGAATAAACATTAACTGTGGCAGTCAAGGCTGAGGTGGCAAGAGATGAATCCGTTACACTGTGTTCTTTATCAACGAATCTTAAGGGAACAAGCTGCTTCGCGTCATACGTGCTTTCAGACTCATCACTGTTTCATATAGACCATGCCATTCAACTCAGCTCCAAGTCGAATTATTATTCAGTTGGTTGCAATTCAAAGACTGAATTGGCATTAGGATATGTGAGAGAATTATTGCCTGCAAGTCTGAATTTTGAACCATAGGACATACTTAATGCAAAAAGCATCCTCTTTGACCTTTAAAAATAAAGCTTTTGGCAAATGCAGAAACCATGCAATTTTTTTTTCGACAGGGTTGCCATATTAATATATAACCTATAGAACTGAACAGCTTATCCCAAGGAGGAGGTTAGCATGCATGTTAAAGTATGAGATATAGGCCGCAGAACTTTTGTGGTTCAGCGAGGAAGGTTCAACACTCAACCATTTCTCAAAACTGTCAGCATCACTGATTCCTGAATTCCGCAAGGCTAAGGTTGGACCTCTGCTGAGGATTATATAACTCTGGCTTTCTGGAAGAACCAAAGAGCATCTGATTAATTGATATTTTGGAACATTTACTAGGACAAATTCAGTGACTCACATCACTGTGTCGCCCTGCTTGGATATTCACGCTTGCTCCAAACTACACGACAGCTGCATGGTTGTGAGTTATGCTTAACTGCACATTTATTTATTTTGCTAAACAAATAGTTGTAAACATAAACTCTAGGGCATGCTATATCCTTTTCACTGTTATCAGTTATCATCACAACAACGGGTATGTGTTAGTTTTATAAAGTACTGTTCTGCTGATGTAATACATACCACCTTTACAGGATGTCACCTGGCTTGACCCTTGTGGAAAGGTGATAGCCCTGCTTGATAACAGCATACAAAGCCTACCATGGAAAAATGTGATAACCTTTCCATAACGTTTCCCACCTGCGTGAAGCTTTGCAAAAGCCTTGTATCCCCCTCTATAATGCAGGGCTGTTTGGAGCATCGGAGTAATACGATCGCTTTGAAGTCCAGATCACCTTTCGAGGTCTCCAGAAAACATAACAGCTCTTCTGTAACATAGCCCACCCATCTGGTGCCGTAGGGAAATACCCTGACAGTCTCTAAGAGATGCATCAAAGAGACACTATTCTTCTCATTTGCCTTCATCCCTCTCTGGTGGCAAATGGGCCGACAGAGAGCAGAATTCTCTCATCATGCTGCTTGGCGTCAGCACTACAACAGCCGTTTCAAAACCCAACAACCTCCCTCCTGAACACCCCCGACCGTTAAACACAATTAGCAAGCATGCACAGAGGAAGTGTTACTTGGATAATACCAGGGGTGGGTAATCCTATCCGCAAAGGGCCGCCGTGTGTGCGGGTTTTCGCTGCACCTCCCTACAGTAAATACATTACTAATTAGAGGACTGATTGGCTGAAAAGTCCTGACACCTGGGTTTGAACGGGTGACCCGAAAGGTTATTCCAAAAGCCTGCATAGACACCAGCCCTTTGCGGATAAGATCGTCCACTAAGATTGTGGCCTTAGAATCATTACAAACCACAAGTAAGCACAAACCACCTGCTTTTTTTTTGATTCGACACGAGATTGGAGGGAATGTTTTGATGCACGGGGGTCAAAGAAACGAACAGAAACAGACGAAAGCTCCTGGCGAGACAGAACAGGCTGGTGTTTATGGCTCTAGAAGCTAATGATGCTTCTCTGGGAACCGAGACAGCTTGCCTGCCTGCCTGCCTGCCTGCCTTTGAAGTGGGCATCTGCCTTCGGGGAAGGACAGGAACCTTTTTATTTTTTTTGTCAAATTTCACTCTTCAAAGAGTCACGTTTAGATCGACTAAAATCATCTACGATCATTTAGCGATTTTCTGTCGTTTTCTGACTGATCAGCAAAGGAGAAGTTATAGCTGGTTATAGCTTTCTGGTGTGTCTTACATGTGGTTTCATTTTGTAAATACCCTGTAATTGAGGAAGTTTTAATTGGTGTTTTCATGTTTGGTGTGGGAGGAACACCTGTGTGCTCTCGGAACCCCAAAGAATGACCTTTGTGGGTCATTCCAACAGCACCTATTTACGACAACTATGATCCATGTAAGAAAAACCTAACGCCTCTGTGATATTTCTATAGCACTTCTTATATACTGATGAGGGACTAGATTCTCCTGAGATCTTCCATTTGCGCAAAAATCAAGACAGAAACACAGACCGTTTTAAGTTTTCAAAGCTAGCACAATAACAGGAATTATTAATACATTAGGTCTCTACACCTACATATCGATTAGCTCACTTTCAGTGACTTTATCTTTCGTCTCACTTAAGATTCTCACAGTGTCTCTGCAGCTGCTGGCAGACTCTCCAGCAGCATGGGGAGACTTTTTCTACCTATCAGGTGCCTCGCAAGGACTCACAATCACTTCAGAATCAAAAAAAAAAAATCATCCCACAATCAGGCGAGGGGTAGGCTGTCGGCGAGAAGTCTCTGGCATTGTCCACGCCTCCCCCCTTCTCCCCCCCCCCGACTCTGATCTTCCGTTTTCACTGAGAGCTCCGGATGAAACACGCAGTGGGACGGTGTGACCGGCCACGCTCGGACTGGAAGCTCGGCTCGGCGCCCTGGCAGAGAGCCAAAAGTCTCCGGAAGAAAAGATACGGCTCTCTAGGTTCAGACCACACTTTTATGCAATTCATGTTGTAAACACCTCATTCCTCATCGAGACTGGATGAAATCAGGGAGACGACAGACGACAGACAATTATGACAGAGGCTACTAAATACGGTCTAAACCACAGGGCAAGTCATAAGTGCATACACAGGATTTCATTCTAAGAGAACCGTTTACTTCATTAATGGATGGTTAGAAGTTCTAAGATCTTTGAAAGGAGCAGAACACGCAGAAGGTACATAAACCGATGTGTTCCAGGAATAGACAGGCCTTCTCTTCCCCAGATCCCAAAAAGTATTACAAAAAAAAAGTACACCGAAAGACACAGAAGGAGTTCTAGACAGGCTGCAGCCAAAAAGGGTCAGAGGCAAAGGTGAAGTCCTGGTCACTAGCGTTTGCTCCCCAAACGTCTTTCTAAAAATGGGAGCGACCTGTCAGCCAACGCCTAACGGAAACCTGAGAACCGAAAACATCAGGTAACAAACGATGGCTGGCAAATCATACACGGGGTGACTGCCTGTAAATTCGCAAAGATGACGCACGCATTCAGCCGCTCATTCCCAGAAAACGTACCGCATTTGGATTCCGTCCATCAGAGCCGCGGATCTTTGACACAAACTAAACGTAATGTAAGGCTTTCATATGTTCAGTATATTTAGTATCGCGTGGGTGGATGGTAATTGCACAGCGCAGCATGGAAATTAGAGAACCTAGGCACTTGCTTGCTGTTGTGATTGGCACAGTTAACTTAACAATGAAAGGGGACAGTTGCCGTGGTAACCGGACATGGCTACTTCTGCGCCACGTTACCTTGAACCAGCGTTCCGCCTTCCAAGGCTATCGCTAAATTTTGTCACCTTGTTTATTCACTTTTCGTGGCTCATATGTTTAAAGCTGATTAGGCACGGGAATTACGTGCCACGATGAGCCAACGGCACGTATAACAACACTGCTTTGGTTATAACACTCTTCCTGGTTGCATTAGCCTTTGATTAACAGCAGCTTGTCTCAACCTTGTTTTGAAGTCCAGTCATTTTCTTTTTTTAGAGATAATTAGCTTCCGTTTCGCACTCATCGATCGATCAGGACGGCTGCCCAATACATGACCCAAAGCCTATAACCCGGCATTAACAAAGCCTAAGCTCCAGTAATCCAGGCTTTCCCACCAACACAACGGCTAACAAGCACTGAAATGTCTGAAACGGCTTAAACAAAAAGCGTCCTACAGGCACTATGATCCATCCATCCCAAAACACGTCTTTCAGCTGTGCAGTCATCCCCCCCCCCGGCCCAGTCGTAGAATACACGGCGGCGGCCGATCACATGGCTTATTAAGCACTGTCATGATCAAAAGAGCATGGCCTATATTTCCAGCTCAGAGTGCAGCGGGATTAATCCCCGGCTGCAGGAAGCCAGCACTGCGTGTGTGTGTGTGGGGGGGGGGTGAGGGGGGTAAAAGGGGAGACAGCAGACCAGCAGAAAGACGAGTAAAGAGAGAGAAAGGTAGTAGATGGATGAGTGAGGTTATTAGAATGAGAGATCGAGGGGTGCAGACAGATGGAGGTCGAAAAGGAGAAAGGAGAATGAGGGACATAGAGTCACTGGCCTGGGGCAGTACCATGCCATAATGGGGGGGGGGGAGACATTCTCTTTCTAAAGAAAGCATCACTCTTGTTTTATACTCTATTTACTAAAATACACTCTATTTTATTTATGTATACTCTACTTATTTGCTACAAAACCAAGTTGCAGGGCAGCTCTGACTGTGTCACTTGCGTGAAGGAGAAGAAGAGCGTAAATGAGTTTGCAGCAAGACAGACCAGAACCAGCAGTGCATCGCTGAAGGTAAACTGTATGGAAAATCCCTCAGTGTGTGCGACCATCAAACGGGACTTGCTGAGCGAAGCCGATGGCATCGTTCTCGCTCCGTTTGTTTGTTTTCTCTTCCCCTTGCAGGCCCGGCGCCTTCTTCTCAAGCTGTCGTTGGCGGCGCTGTCGGCGTGAAGATGGACCCATCCTGCCTGGCTTGCCAGCTCTCTCCCTCTCTCTCTGCACAGACACACACAGCTGCAGCTGGATGCAAAAAAAAAAAAAAAAACGCAGGCCGTCTCATTGGAGTGTCGCCACCAGATGTGCCAAGGAGCGGCAGGCATTTTAAGTCTGCAGGGTCTGTGGCTCAGATAAGCATTCAGGATGTGCAACTGGCACATTCTGCTGTGGGCACGGCGGACCGGAGCATCGTCAGACACGCCCCTACGCCCTGCCACGCATCACCTCCCGCATGGCATGATCAATGGAATACTGCTCCACTGCTCTCTTGGTCATCCAGCTGTGAAATTGCATGGAAGAAGCTAGTTCGCTGGCACGAGGCGCAAGGACGGCTCCGTCCTAAATCCCCAGTCTCTCCCCCATCTGATAATGAATCCACATATCTGGAGATGGATGGAGGCTACAGTTAATGTGCTCTATTATTTAGGGTGGCTGCGTGTCCTCCAGTCTTAACTCCAGTCAACAAGAATGTAGAACTCACTGTTCTTTGGGGTGGAGTGTGAGATCTAAAAATCTCAGTATGACACTGTGAAATCAGGAAGTGGGAGGCTGGGGATGTGGAATCCCTTTTCTTCATCTGTAAAGACTTGCTGAGAGAGCAGAAATTCCCCTGGTGTAGACATCTTGAGTATTCGCTCTTGCGTTGGCGCGTATCCCAGAGGGCAATGGAGTCAGCGCTCATTACATGACTACATGGTATTCTCTTTCGGGATTCTGCCTCTACCAACACGTAGAGCCCGCAGCGGTGGAGCTGATGTCCCCGGGTGCGAGACGTGTAGAGATGCGAGGCCGCGTTTTATTGGCCGGGCCGAAACGCTGCACATGCAAATGGGACGTGGGAATGTGACAGTGTGGTTCACACTGGAATCTGGGGGGAGCACAGAGTAGGGCGGCGTACAGCTCTGTGTCTCGTATGAGCTTCTCAGAAGACTGGGTAACGTGATGAGACTCGGGGAAAAGGTAGGGCAGCGCCAGCGAGCAGGTGGCCCAGCAGGCCAGGCTGGGAGATGGACGTCGAAGGCCCAGCTGTTCGTCCAGCTGTGTCCTTGAGGTTGCTCTTATCCTGTTCCAGGTAAATACCCTGCCGAGTGAAGCATCGTAACTAAGCAGCTTTGGACAAAGCGACTCGTAACAATAACAACCAAACGATAATACCCAGCCATGTCTGATGTGCCCTATTGTTAGCCAGGTCTGTAACGTGAACATAGAGCGCATGGTCCTGGCTTTAGTCCATTCCTCCCAGCCAGGAAGACACCTTATCTCTGACAAACTGATACAACCTTGTTTAATCTTGCTTGGATCGGCTTGGGGCTTAAATGGCAGCTTCCCTTTCGCCAGCTCGTTATCCACCCCGTAAAACGGGTGCTACACCGACCGGCGCCGTGATGGTGAACTCACCTGTCCGCTGGTGCCGTGCAGGCCGGCCATTTTTAATGAGACGTCTCTTTGATCACGTGTCTCGCTGCGTTCTCCCGTTGGCATTGAGTCGTATCTAGGGTACGAATTGCTCGCAGCATTTTAATCATCATGGAGGCGACCACCGTACAGACAAGACAGCTACTGGTGCAAGGCAGGCATGGAGCTCCGAGGACACAGCAGGAGAACCCGCATGGTATGCAAGGATCCCATAAAATCACAAAATGGGCCTTGAATGAATCAGCGTTCGCCTTGCTCGCGTTACTGATAAAAATCGACAGCCAGCCGGCGTCACGTGGGAGGAGAGGAGAATTCAGAGGAGGTGGGGAGCACATCATAGAAA
This sequence comes from Mormyrus lacerda, assembly GCA_015163995.2. NCBI lineage: Eukaryota > Metazoa > Chordata > Actinopteri > Osteoglossiformes > Mormyridae > Mormyrus > Mormyrus lacerda. The sequence continues at coordinate 4,754,152 of JAABNX020000045.1, read as the reverse complement.
ACAAGAGCAGCCTAAATCGGGCAGGGGTTAGGCACCCTGAGGAGAATGGACGGCTTCACGTTAGCTCAGTCACGGAGCAAAGTGCCACTAGCCCCGCTGACATTCAAAACTTCGAGACCTCCAACCTTTCTCGTCTAGGTTCCGGAAAACAATGAGCTTTCTGTTGCCGGCACCTGACTAGCGCTGCGCAGGCACCTGTAAGATTCTAAAGATCCTGACGACAGCATCCCGACCGCTCCCCGCCGAGGGGGTTCCATCATGACGAAACAGCGAGCCGCCGCGATCAGACGTTAAGTGACGCGCTCAGCCCAGGCGACGAATTGGACGGACTTAAAAACAACACATCAGTATGTTTACCCATAATTCCGCTAATGAATGCAGTGGCACTCAGTAGCTGCACCCGACAGGCTAAATCAACTAAAAGCCTGATTGGTGATTAAAATGTTTAAGACATAGCTGTCATCTTTAGCATGTATTTTATCTTATATGAGTCGTTACACAAAATAGCAACTAAGCAGAAGTAAATTGTGAGTGACATACTTAAAGAGCAGTCTGTTTCAGTCTACTTCAGTAGAACATAGAGCGGTCCGCTGCTTCACCACACTGAGCATAGCTTTCTGTACAAAGTGGTTGCCCTACTTCTTTGTCCACAATTGTCATCCCTTTGACCACGGTCCTCTTGCCTCCGTCTGCCTCTGTGTTAACACTGGGTCCTCGTCGGCTTTCAGAAGCTTCAGAATGACCACATAAAAGCCTGGGAGAACATCGAGAACTGCGTCCCGCCAGCCACTGCCAGCAGGTAGACTTATTATACCTAGAAAAAGCATCTTGTAATGGTGTATTCTGCTGTCCTCTTTGCATTCTGAATTTGCACCACAACTGCTGAGTGTGAAAATGGCTTTTCCCCCAGTGAGAAACTCTCCGAAAATGGTGCCGCGCTGTATTTAACAGTTGAGATGAAATTGCGCCGAACCGGGGACCCAGGTGAGGTGGTCCATTTTGATGTGATGTGCGGGGGACGACGTCGCTGTAAGCACTGTTAAAATGGAACCCGGCTCTGCGGCGAGATATCCACGAATATTGACAACAGTCAGCCCAGCCGATCCTTTGCGATTGAACGGGGGAGAATGAAACTCATGGCCAGGGTCTGTACAGCAGTTAAGCACGTCAGTATTATGCTGAAACCACACCATTCATCTGATCCAGATTTCTGTCTAGAGGGGGAAAGCAGTCTGTCAGCAGCGGAAGGCTTCAAAGTATGTGGGGAGAGGGTGGTATCCGCACAACCCCAGAAGTGTGAAAAGCAGGAGTGACAGACTGCCTCAAGTCAGTGGGGGAAAAACACAACAAGAAGCCACAAATTTACAGAGTAAAGAAGTGGACATACTTTTACAGAAACACATATGTATTTTGTAGTATACGGTTGACCCGTCTACATCATGACTCTCCCCCTATCACACGTGACGTCTCGCGGTGATCTCACAGTGACCTTTTAACCTCACGTTTCTCGTATCTTTTCAATCCATATGCAGGGTTGCTTTGCTCACCAAAGGGGGGGGGGCTTCATAAGGGTTGACTGAACTTTCATGTACAAGGGAACGAAACCTTTATTATAATCATACACGATGATACACTGCATATGGCGAAAGAGACCTTGAGACATGACACCGGTGAGATTGTCAGGGTTGGCTCAGTAGCTGTTCAGGAGAGCATCAGCCTCACCCCAAGTCTGCTTCAGCGAAGCTTCTACTCCCACTTACACTTAGCGGAGGCAGGAGAGATATTTATTTATTTATGCTATCTTGTTTCACATGGTAATGCTTTTTCCATCCCGCCCCAAGTGGGAACATAATGTATGAGAACACCGTGCGGTACCACGGAGGACAGCGGGGATTACGTCGGACTCGTTCGGCTCGATTGAACAGAAATGTGCCCCATTTAACGACGATGCGGAGAAGAAGACCACCCCAAATCGAGATCCATCCTGTTATTCGGCTGTTCCAGCTCTGTGTACCACGAAGACTGAAGATCTGCTTCGGGGAAGATTTATGCTGACTGGCCTCAGTGTTATATCCAGCTGTCTACACTGTATAAACTTGATTGAATTTGTGCAAAAGATTCAGCTATGCATCAAAACAATAACTTTATAATAATGGAAATAAATGCATGATGTTCAGATTCATTGGTAAAGCCCCCAATGCAGCAGGTGATGCTGTATTGTAATGGTCTGCCACTGGCCACTGCCCCCTGTCACTCACCTTCGCGGTGTCAGTAAAACATTCATCTGGAAATGGGTGAAGCTGTAAAATGCGTGCCGCGTCACCTCAAAGCACCAATATATTCACCCACATGAGATTCCAGTTAATGGTCTGAAGGAGGAGACAGAGACGCTCCAATCCCCTCCCCCCCCCCCGCCGGGCTGGCAAATTTACCAAGGGGGGGGGGCAACACGGCAGCAAAGTTACGACCAACGCCGTTACGCTCCACACTGAGCTCTTGCTCTCTCGTTCTCCCCCATCTGTCTCTCGCGCTTTTTCCCCAACTCCCTTCCTCTCTCCTCCTTCCTCTTCCACTCTCTCTCTTCTTCTGCTCTCTCTCTGCCTTCCTCTCTTGCCCTCTTCCACTCTCTCTCCTCCTCCCTCCCTTCCTCTTCCACTCTCTCTCTTCTTCTGCTCTCTCTCTGCCTTCCTCTCTTGCCCTCTTTCTCTCTTTCTCCACCTCCCTCCCTCCCTCCCTCTCTCTCTCTCTCTCTCTCTCTCTCTCTCACTTCCAGAATGTCAATGCTCTGAAGGGCTCCAGAATCACAAATCAGGTGAACCCAGCCGTGACCAATTCTTTTTAAACACCAAAGAGGTTCCCCAAGTGCCAGTCGCTGAGCTAACTGAACTAAAATGTTTGATTTTTTTTTTTTAATGGTCATCAAAACATGCTTATCAGGATGAAATACTCAATACAGGTGAGAATGAGCTGAAATGCAGGGTGCCGTAAGCGGGACACCGGGGGAAAGGCGAGCGGAGCCAGCTGACTGCCGCCTCCAACGATTCCCATCTGGCTTCCAGCTTTGGAAACACGGCTGTGAAAATTTGGACTGAAATAAGCGATGATAAGCGAGTGCTGACAACCCAACCCGTCCATGTGACTGACGCTGTCGTAACCGGTGGAAAACAACCAGCCATCAGAAACAGCGAGGGTAGCTTCTGTCGCTGCCGTGTTCTGTTTCATATGATCAGCACAATCGTTTCCATTATCGAATTCATACTGGGGCCTAGACGCCACACGCAAATTTGAGCCTCAAACCTATGTAACCTAAAGGCAGCCTTTCATTTAGCTTCGGTCTTTTCTCTCTTACACGGCCGATTAAATACTGATACAGCCATGGGTTAGTTATACCCCCCCACCTCATTACCACAACGCCCCCACTGTACTCTCCAATAGTACCTGCAGTCTACTCTGAGCAATCTGCTAAGTGCAATATTCCTTGCCTGTAACATTTTCCTTTCTATTAGCCAGTTGTTCTGTACTTGTTTGTCTAGTACTTTGTGTGACACGCCTTCCCTTGTCCAGCATTCCTTGCATCCTGCACTCTGTGCAGTACTGCGTCTTCAGTGAGTACTTTGCCTGCTACTCCAATTCATTATTTCCAGTAATTTGTCCACAGTGAGTACTTCGATGCCTAGTCCTACTCATTTTTATTAATTTTGCTGTATTTTATTTAATTATTTGTACTCCTATACTTTGTCACTTGATTGTTGTTTTGAATTAAAGTGTCCTAAATAAAAATTAAAAAAAAAAGAAAGTAACAATCACAAAACTGGGTCAGCCAGTTTCCCTGAAGAAACTGCGATTAAGGACCATAATCAAAGGCCCAGTGGTGATATGACTACTCTCTCACCCATGGGATTTGAACCCACAACATTCTGGACATAAAAATCCTCGACTCTTGATATGTTTCAGGACTCATCAATTTGTTGGTGTTAAATGTTAGTAGACTGTGTCTTAAAATAACTGTGCCAACCACTAGGCATAAACACTGATTATTTTTTCTGGGCAAACTCCATATGTTTTTGATTAAAAAATCATGCTCTGGAAAAAGTAATAATCAGAAGTAAAAGGCAGATGTGATTCCCACGGCCTTATTATCCCATTTTCTTATGGAAATATTAGCGATCAAAAGTAAAACACCTTAATCCTCACTGGAAAATGACATGCAGTCAACAAATCACCGAATTTGAAGGGCCAGCTAACCAGAGAGTTTAATCTTAAACTAAATGTAAACGTCTGCAGTGGCACTTTGACTATTACTGAGCTTTTAATTTACTGCAACTACTAATTCGAAAGGCTTTTGTAAGGGAACTACTTTTGACAAAAAAAATAAATGAATAAAAAAATATTTGCGATGAAGTGAACCTACAAACACAAGAAACTTGGACAAAAGTAGGACGGCTGACGTTACCTGGCGCAGCCGCAGGGGACATGCATATCTAAATGAAAACTGAGATGCTACTGGAACAACTAGATAGTATTATGGCAAAAAAAATCCTCACCTTCAATACATTATGCAAAAAACGTTTACATAACATCTATTTTTAGGTTTTTGCACCTGGAAGGAATGTGTGTGTAGGGTCTTGACTGTCCCAATCCAGACATTTTACTGCATTAGAATTATACTGTATATATATGGAATAGTGTGCAGTATGTGTATAGCTTTTAGCGACACGTTTCCCTGGCGACAGACCATGTGACACGGCCGTTATAATCCCCTTTATTTGCATTCAGGAGAAAACCTTTTATTCTTTCCCGTTTCTGCTTCCACCCATCAGAGGCAGACTTGCCATATGCGATTTTATGGGGTGTGCGGTGCCCTTTCTCTGCCTTATCAGAGGTCCGCTGGGTAAACGCAACATTTCCCCGGCGATGCATCGTTACCGTCCTCCCACAATGCACCGGGGGCCAAGCCTTGCCGCTCCAGGCGTGACCATCTGCTCCATGGCACCACAGGGCCCCAGATAAGCTAAGACCTAGCGAACGGCAGCCTTTACGGTAGAAGCACTAAGAACAATATTAACAATGGGATTAGGGCACACACTAAGAATGCACTTGGCCCGCCTTGTAAACTTGGCTGATGACAGATTTCGGGATGACATACCAGGGATACCCCCACCTACCACAGGTAAGGGTGCGCAAGATATCCCCCCACCCACACACACACCATTTTGAAGGTCCTATTCTTTCCATTGCAGAGGTGCAGAGTGATTTAACACGAGGGAACTTGTGCAGTGAATGACTCTGATTACCAAGAAGGACAGATACAGTGATGTCATCATCACCCTTCACTCAATATGGAAACACGCACCATGGCACTCAAAATTGATATGCGTGATCAATACAAACACTGTGTTTTATTAAAAACGCAATCCACTGGATATGCAGTGAATATGCAGCATAAACGGGCAAATTGTTTTTGTAGGGTCATGTCACGATCTATGCAAAGGCATCCAGGGATTCGAGATGTGCCGCTTATGGGTTTCAAATAAATGGAGCCCACACACCCACCTGCTCGGCCGAGCCCTACCGGAGCTCTACCGGCTTTGGTTACCACGGAGATGGAATCAACTTGGGCCCCACGAGTCTCCGGAGCAGGAACTTGGCAGCATTTCTGTATTTAACACAATAAAAAGTATATGCAGCTCTGTGCCGTCTCTGCATTACTCACCATTGTAGGGAATGTGCTGCTGTGGGACAGAGGCTTTGATCTGTGTTTCCCTCAATCGTGCTTCAAAAAATTCTACCAAGAAAAAAGTAAGACCGCACTCACGCTCTACGACAAGACGAGAATACAACTTCCTGAAAATTGTGTTACATATCGCACAAGCAAAGTAGTGAAAATCTCAAAGACGCAGTGGCATACAGGGCAGGAATCAGGCAGGTAAGACCAGCTCCTGAGTGTGCCATGCAGTTTTTTCAAGCATGTTAAAAGCTTTCAGGCTTTCACATGCTTGCGTGATATATTCCTGGCACCGCTATCCATCCCTGGAAGGCAAAGGTACACGCTTATTGTGAATGAAAGGGCAGCATTTTGCATCAAGCTTCCCACATTGGAAGCAGGCTGTCGAGAAGATCCCTCCAGTCTCTGAATCTTATCAAGAGGGTACTGGAGGCGCCGTCTGATTCACAGCCTTGTAAGTGTCCGTTCCCAAAGCTTACAAATGACAAGAACAACCTCGTTCTGCAGTCAAGGGTCAAAAAGCAGGCGTCAGACACCAGCTAAGCACACCGCTCAGGTAGTGCACTAAATGGCTTCTAAATATTTCCAGCTTAATGGGCTCTGTTTCACACAATAAATACAATGCAGTTCTATCTATGATTGCCAGTAAATCCATGCATCTATTTATTAACCTCTCATGCAGCACTGGGCAAGCTCTTTGCAGGTGCGTGCGTGCACACACACAC
>JAABNX020000045.1:4719973-4732123 GCA_015163995.2 Mormyrus lacerda | reverse complement strand
ACATTTATCTGTGTTAAATTTCATCTGCCAAGTATCAGCCCAGTCGCTAATTAAATCAAGATCCCATTGTAGCCTCTCGCTGCTAGTTCAGTATCTGCTACACTACCCACCTTGGTGTCGTCTGTAAATTTAACCACTTTACTGTATGCATTGGTGTCAATATCATTAATGTAAATTAGGAACAATAATGGTCCTAAAATTGAACCCTGCGGTACCCCACTATGAACGCAGGACCACTGAAACATTGTGCCTCTAATAACTACCCGCTGCTTCCTGTCAGTTAACCAGTTTGCTGGGTTTAGCTGTCTCCCAGGCTGATTGGAAACTGAGGGATTTTAGCAAGGAGATGTGTGTGTGTGTGTGTGTGTGTGTGTGTGAGAGAGAGCCTCGCAAACTTCCCTGCTGCTCTGTACGTGTGGAAGCCAGCTGCGGCAAAAGAACTGCATACTGTGCTTAAATATACACACAGCGACCTCAAATAGAAGGTATCGGTGAAAAGAGGACAACAAAGCAGGAGCCCAGGAAAAAAAAATGCAGTTTTTTTTGCAGCTGGGCCAGGACTTTGCAAAGACACAAGCCCAGAACTCAATGCAGTTTAGTCAATTAATGAACAGAAGCTTCTCTGCAGCCCTATCATAGAGACTATACAAGCCTGCTCAGTGATTTTCTGCTAACAGCACAGGTCTGCAGTGCTGGAGAGCAGGAACACTTCATACGACTTCAGCACTGGAGAGCTGTCTACCACTATATGTTATTAAATGACACTGTGTTCAGGGAGCAGGGACCTCAAACAAGGTTAGGAGACTGTGCCTTTTAACCAGCAAGTTCAGGCATCTGTAAATGAGGCCCCTTTGGGGTTTTTGCAACCATAGATACTGAGAAGGGTGACGTGGGGTGGGGGCAGTAGGATTAGGGCTGAAAATTCAAGGGAGGGCGATGGGTTCATGCAGAAATTAGTTACACACACACACAAAAACACAACAGCAACAAGATCTAGTGGGATTTTCAGATAAGATGAAAACAGGCGCACAGGCTTTCCCAGTAATTCCCGAGGTTAATATCACAGGTCAGGTTTAATGCAACACTTGCTTTAACATAATACAGATCCCCTCTTGGATACCTTGCACGAGGCTACCTTTCTGTGCCTGCGTCGCGCGCCATCGACTGCACATGTTCGGTCTATCAAGTAACCCCCCCCCCATTAAGCCGCCACATTATTTCGCAAAATGCGAACGCCCAATAATCCAACATAATGCCTCAGAAATCCTTATCTATCCTACAGCTGTGCGTTGCAGTTACTCAGATTAGAGGGCTACCGATTTCGTATCGACATGGCGAAGTGTACTGCCCCCTACTGGCTGAGAGGGGCGCAAGTCTGAGGACGGATACCGCCCCCACCCATCCCGAACATCGACAAGGGTGTTTTCATATGAAGTGAGCAGAGCGGAAGAGCAACCTTTTCAACTTTTACTCCTCGAAATCCAGCTTCCAATAAAAGTCATTTAAGCAAACATCACGTCTGATTTTCATATGGCATCCAGTCTCCGATCTTATCACAATGGTCTTCACAGAAATCCGATAAACAGAAAATATTATAATTACTTTCATGATTTCATAACTTAGCAACACAATTCCAAATATGACTGACATAACCGATTATTTACAATCTAATCTTTAATCATATCCGACCTTCATTGAACATTTAATCGGAGAATTATTCTACCGTGCACATTCCCCATGACAGCTGAAATATTAATTCAGTTATTATTTCCTGTAGCTACTGTGTTCAATAATGACAACAATATCAAAAGCTCGTTCAAATGGTACCAAACGGCCTGGTTTTGGAATATTTTAATTTACTGCCGTGCAAGATCGACCATCTGTAAAATCAGGAATAAAAGGTTGCTTCTAATGTTATAATTTTACTGGGTGCGACAGAACAGATCGGTCTGGGTGATGCGTCTGAGGTTCCCTCGCAGTTTATTGCGCCGTAGGCTGACTTGTGACATTGACAGATCAAAGCTCACTCGTGCCTGTCGCTGATGCGAGAAGTGATTTAAACAAGAAATATGATTTAAATGATAAAAGTTTAGTTTTGTGGTCTATGAGTTTTTAAAACCAGGACATACTAAACAGATACATTGGAGACAGTAAAAATGGGGCATGCATACATGCAAATCCAGAGATGTCCAAATCATGCTATGTAACGAGGCTGAATTGCAATCACCGTGAAACAGGATTATATATCATAGAAAGATTTCTATAGCATAACATATCACGTTCGTCCAGCCGTTTTGGAGGACGGAAGACATTGCTTTCCATTTATATATGACAGCCTATATACTTGTGCTTGTGTGAGAAAATGTATAATGAAGGGGACATCACATGTTTTAGAAATAGGAACGAAAATGACCAGAAAATGACCAGTCCGCTACGATCTGTGTCTAATGGTGTCTTCCTTTCGCCTTTAACCTCAAAAAGGGGGTAAGGGGGCATGACGGGGGAGTCGATCACCTGGATCAGCCGTATTGACGATGCCCGGTGTCCTCATTCAGCAGGAGAAAACGTTTCAGGCCATCTGATTTTTTCTGAGCATCGATTTGTAATTTCAGGTTGTAATTTCTGAACCCGACTTTCTTTAGATTTTCCAGATGCGCGTAAGCAGCAGGCTAACGGACCACATGCGCACACACCATTAAGACGGAACGGCGTCGTAATATTTTAAAACGACGGCATCCAAAGAAACGCACAAAATAAATGAAGACCATCAGCTTTGTGCAGGAATGAACTGGTGTCGTGCTGCCATCGTGTGGCATGTTTGTATATTTAAGGTCCTCTGCACACATTCATTCACCTTCCCACCTTTTAATTCTGATCAGGCTCACGGGGGGCTGGAACCTAAAAAATAGGCAGCATAATGCATCTCATAGGACACATACAAACGTACTTACTATGGGCAATTTAGAGATAAACCGATTAATCTTACTGCATGTCATTGGAGGGGATTCCGGTTCATGGGGCAGAATTGCTCAGACCTGCAAATCAGCATATATCGTGGACAGTGTGATTCCATTCCCATCTATGAGACACCAGCCAATGCGCCTCTAATACACTTATAAAGTCGCTAATGTCATGTTTACGCCAGCATTCACAGTCATACGTGGGCGTTATCAACCATTGGGGAAAAAAACACTAATAAATAATTACAAGGTTTCACATTAAAAAAAGAGAGATTCTTTGTCGACCGAGGTTGGAGAATTTACCAATTGTACTCTATATACACAAACACCAGTATTGACAGGTGAAAATTTATAATCGCCAAAGTAACAATCGCTTAATATTAATTCACCGGCAAAGAATACGGCAAATCTAAAACCAGGAAAACGGGACAAATGCATTAACATTTTTACGTGTATTACTCGCGTCAAGAAATTTTCCCACAAACAGTAGCTAAATAGACAATTTTAGCTCGAAATTTACTCATGCGTCATTGCATCAAATTCCATCCCCCGTAGGGCGCTGTTTTAATTTTGGTTGAGCTCTTAATTAAACTTTCTCTTTGATTTAGCTATTGACTGAATGGATCACACGATGTTAATAATGTTATTACTCAGTATAATTTTTCAAGTGTGCAACACGTAATTATTTTTGGAAATTTGCTATAGATGCAGTTATCTTAAATTACCAATTAAATAGGAAACTGGAATATATTTAGGCCTATACGTAACTTTAATCCAGATTATCATTAACAGCGTCCTGCAGTCGTGGAAACTGGTTCGTTGTGCTGCCCAGGAAGCAGCTGAAGTGTGGACGGCAATTTTTTATGTGAATAGTTTTGTCAGTATAAGTAAGCTACTTAATTAAGCTTTCTGAACAATAAATTGGATATGAAATTACATGACTTAAAATTTGCATAATGATGAATAATATATTTAACAGTGATGAGTTTGAAAATTGGAATAATGTATTCCTATACTTGGAGTTATTTATAAAGCTATTTTTTATCACTTCTTGAAAAGGCAGGGCTGAGCACCAATTTGGGATGTAGCCTGGTCCAGACGCACTGCGACCCCGTGTGGAAGATGGATGGAACAGCTAAATAAAGCACAACTAGATACGCTTTGTTTATACTATCTATGGTAGATTAAATATATTCCGAGGAATCAGGACGCAATATTCACATTAAGGGGGAAAAAACGTAGGTGAATTTCCATCTCTTGAAATGTCAGCGTTACCTCTGCGGTCAACCGTGTTGATTAAAATCTGCTGGGTTTAATGTCCAAAATGTGTTCACTCAGTATATATTTTCCCCCCATATAATTTATTGCACTCAGCTAGAAATGAGTGGTTCCATCAAATTTTGCGTTTTTCCCGTCGTGTGTTCGCACGGCGCGTGAAATGCCGATGCCCTTTGTGAGCCCTTTTTACTCATTTCTGTTATTAATAGGAACATTTTTGGAATCAATAGCACTGTTTTGTTTCCCTTAGAGTTTGGTAATAGGGAGTGGATTTAAGCTTAATTGGTTCAGGCTCCGCATGCATTACAGGCTAAGTCTGTAAAGGATGCATTATATACCTGTAAAATGTGCGGCGCATCTATTCGGTATTTTCTCTGCTGCAAAATGGCTAAGTCGCCCAACAGTCTACGGCTAAATACGATAGAAGGTTTAGCATCTCGAGTCCCAGCCGTTGCTTCCCTGTATTCCCGGCAAGGGCACAATCACTGCAGAGATGTGAGGAGACACGCACCCAGGAAAGGAGCCTGACTACCAAGCATCAGTCTCTTTTAGGAATTTGACTTTTCCACGGTGTGGTGACGTCACACCTGTTAAACCAGGAAGTGTGAGGTACATTGATCCCACCGATGGACAGATTTTTATAAAATCTTGATCGGGCTTTAAGTGTCTAATGTCTTTGGTTTATAACGAGCACTTTTCCATTTCATTTACTTACAGGTTGTACAATGATTTTTTATAATTTGTTGGAATAACCAGGTAGTCCCTCTGCTGATTACATGAGTCCTAACTGTTCTGGGTTGACAAAAACCGCACACACACTCAGGCCTTGTGGAGGTAACTTGGGGGTGGTCGGGTGGGGCTTCGGTGTTTCCAGAGGCAGGGAGGCCGGGGCATGCAGCCTACAGCCTAGGGTAGCCCCCCCAGTGAAACCGCCCCTGGGCGTACCTAAAGGCAGGCTTATGTAAATCCATTTACATCATCGACAAACAATTCTGGTTATTAGTGGAAGAAATTCGTATTAGGTGCATCGTTCAAGAACAGACACGCATCATTTTTTTCTTTAACCACTTTGTATTTCTTTGTTTTCGTGGCGCTGATAGGATACGATAGCTTCATCCGTGCATATAACCCATTTATATAATATTTAGTATAGTGGCTATTTGTGACCAATAGGGGGCTCTCAAGCCTCAGGGGTCCCCAGGGGCCCCTTCAAAAATGCATGGTTTCAGTGTCGTTACGCGGAACCACTGCTTAAACATCAAAATACAATTAAGCTTTTAAACTGTAGTCAGTTCCGTTTCACTTGCTGGTAAAGGTTCGATTTGATAATTGAACTACGTACATAATTTATCTGGAAAATTTCTATAGACTAGAGCAGAAACCAGGTGACTTATTTCGATATTATTCTCTTAGCTTGCAACTGAGGAGACTGTTTTAAGGAGCCCATCACAAATACTGTGAAACAGATGCACTAAATCGAGTGAAGACTACACACTGGATTATTTATTAAATATGTAGTGTCACACAAACATGAGGCCCACAGACTACACTGCAGACAGACTCCAAAATTGAGTTTCATCAGCCACCCCAGGTCATTGCCTGAAGTTATCCGATTGAATAGAGATGCCCTTTTTAAATTCATCTAAATGTGTTTTCCAGTTTACAGACTCGACCCGCTTCAGAGTGAGCTGCTTTGTTACTGGTGCTTCACATTTTGGTTCCCACCCCCTGAAATATCAGAGGGTACATCCTAAAGTGGCGGAAGGCTTTTCTATAAAAGTCCCAATTTAAAAATCGCTTCAGGGCGTTGACGTCGGCATACGCGGCTGGGAGATTAAATTGGATTTTAAAGGAATTATTCTTTCCATCGTAGAAAATGTGTTTTCTTCTTTAAGAGATTACTGTGACAAACGATTGCTTTCAACCCGACAGATTTTCACACGCTGGCTATCTTCTGGATGTCGGCCGAAATCTCAAAATGGCAAAGCTTTCGTCCTGTGACTTGCTGTACTTGTTTTTTCACCAGCAGATACGATTTCTCTTTATCCACCAACTCAATTTTCTTTTTCACTTAATGAAACAATTGATTCTTCAGCGTTTTAAGTATCAAAAAAACGAAACGCAAAGAATAAAAACTCTACTAAAGACATATAGAAATTTGTTTTTATTCCCAATAGAAGTGTAACAAATATAATTTATTAAAAATTTTGCTGCTCATTAATCATTTATTCCATAAGTTCTTAGATTTATATAAATGTAGAGAATGACATACTTGCCATACTGAATATTTACATTTTAAAACCACAAAACAAACAGAAGTCTCCCAATAAAATTAATTGCATAAAATTGAAAATAAAATATGTGCAATGGAATGATTATCTACAGTAAAGTACAGTAACGTCTTGAGGTTTCTTATCCAAACAAATCCAACAACAAGAGTGTCACGGGTAAAAGGCATTGGAACGCAAGATCGTCAGCACGTTGCGGATCTTCTAGTCTGCAGACTGGAAGACGCGGGGAAGGGACAGGCCGTTGTACGCGTCATACTTTTAGATTCCCCAGTATTACACTTAAAACTGACTCCTCATTCTGCTGCCCGTTCGCCTCCACAGAAGTAAACGTCACAGCTCCTGAACGCAGCAAGGCCGTTGCTAACGGATTAGCAAAGGTAGATCGGCTGGTCGACCGCTGGCCCGTTTCATTCAGTCCGACTCGCTAGTGGTTCCTCCCCTAATGCATCAATACAGCATAGCAGGTGAGGGACCTTAACACTAATGTCACGTTAAACAAGCTCTGCAGTCCAAGCCGATAATTATTCGGCATTAGCGTTGATTATTTCTTTTTTGTGACTTTGGGAGCACGCTCAGTCTTGCGGAATTTCCCGCAAATCCCATGGATACCTGGCCTTCTGTTAGGCCGCACAGTGAACAGGGCGCGGCTCGTGGTCCCACCTGTATCTGCTAACGACACAGTCGAGATGAAAAAGGGCCGGCAGAGGTCCAGAACTGGCTGTGCGCGTCACGCCCGGGACAGCAGAGCTGCAGGGTACCCCCATGAGGATTAAAGAAAACCAATTAACACTAAATAATTATATAATTACAATAAGTATGATGTGTACATTATCCAGTGCCAAAGGGGTGAGCGCCCCCTGCAGGAGATCCCGGCCAGATTCCAATTTTCTTGCATCTTTTCTTTCATGCCCACGGGTGGCCTCTCCTTCCCTTACAGATCTACACGGAAGTGCCGTTTCATCGCTTTGTGCTTTCCGGGGAAAAAAAGAGGACAAAAGTAAAGCACGGAGGGTAAATTAACTTCACATTTGGTGGTACATTCATAGGACTCGTTCACCGACGGACTCAGTCGCTCATCAGCGATAAGCAAGTGCTGTGCGGTTTCCGTGGAGATCACCGCGGGAAACCCCCGGGCCGAGAAAAGCCATTTGGTTTAAAATAATTAAATATAATAACAATTCACAAAATTCACCTGTTCCACAAACCCTGCAATATTTATCTGCTACTCTAAATAGAGGGAAAAAAAAACAAAACAAGACCCAAGACCAAATAAAAGAAAGGTCTTAAATGTGTTTGGTCAATTTAATGGGAAGTTGACACAGGTCCACTCAGTCTGTTTTACGGGGAGACATTGATCAAATATGCCGAGAGCCTATATACCCGCCACTCGACGACGGAACTACGCGACTGTCACCAGCAGATGGCAGTGTGGTCCAGGAGATGGCATCGACAAACTCAAAAGCATTGATTACACGCACATAAACTCTGTCAGAAATAAATTAAAATGCTCGTGATTTGTATAACTGCTTATTTTACACACCGTTTTAGACTAAAGGCACTATCTTAATCTGACTGGATATAACAGCTGAACATTAAATATCGGTATTAAAACAGAAAGAACCCCCATGTTGCCTAAGCAAAGCAAGACGTTTCTAAGTGACCCAGTAACATCTACATGAGCAGAAAAGAGACAGAGCACACACCGAGAGACGAGCCTCGTCTCTGAATATGATAAAGCTTTCTCTTCACTTCTGTATGGCTTTTCTGTGACGGTGAATCTTTACAGCGAAAAAGCATCCAGTTCTCCTCACAGAGGAGGGTTATATACTGTGCCCCCCCCGGAGGGGAGGACGGGCGGTGCCGTGGTGAAAGGGGCAGCATGCAGTCTGCGTTCTCTGAAGTAGGGTGATAATGCGAGCGCTCGTGAGAGTACAGAGGTTCCACTGTGTGGGAAGCAGAAATGGCAGGGCTGATGTGAGGTCAGCCAATCACTGAGTGGCAAAATGTGGACATGGGTCCGGCGCCACTGCGGGGAGATGGAGGCGGAGCCTCTGTCCGCCACAGGGAGTTAGGTGCAAATGGGGGTAGCAGGGCAGAAATGTTGGAGTTCCGGGCTTGGCTCGTTTTTTCGGGGGGGTCGGCGGGTGGGTTACTCCATCGGATTAGGCTTGTCAGTCTTCTCCCGTCTGATGATGGGCAGTGGGTGGGCTTCGGTGTTGAACACCCAATGCTCGAAGGGCAAGTGGTCATCTTCAGAGAAGAGCAGATAGAGGTACCTGCAAGGGGAGAGCAGGAAGTCAGGAAGTGTGGGAAAATAGGGAAAAGCAGGAAGTCGGGGAGCGTGAGAAGTTGGGGAAAACACGGAGAGATGTAGCCGACAGCTACAGAGGCTTCAGTACATCTTCATAAGAACAGTCACTGTGGAGAATTTAGTCATGTAGTTATTTGAGAAAGGACAGGAAAGCCATCGGCGCTAGAGGAATAAGCGAGGCTGTGGGACGCGGCGCAGTCTGCACGAACGAGGCGGACACTCCGTGTTAAAGCAGCAGGCCGAGTTTTAAAACGTACCACAGAGCGCCGTTGGGGAAGGCGGCCGGCCGAGCCTGATGCGAATAAGCCATGCCACGAAGGGCTCTGTGGGCGATGGGAATCACTAACATGGTATTGCAAACAAACGCGGCATCGCAGGATAAAAGCACAGGTTTCGCACAGCCTGGGCGTACAGAAGAACATAGACATGCCTCTCACACACCACCTGGGCGCACTGCCTGTGTCTCCTGTTTTCCCCATCCCAATGACGATCACCCATCCAGTGACTGTGGCAGACTCATCATCACCAATTACCATCAGCATCTCACCGCTGACCCAAACACAAGTGGCTTTTACTCTCTCTCTAATTTTTAAGTTTCCCATCACCCTGCCAGATTAGGTTCCGCTCCTACATGCTCTTTAATGACTTGCATCTCTTTAGCCGTATGCTTTACTAATTTGCTTCACGTTACGGGCACCTGCAGGGGCTTGACCAGGTAACCTTCATGTCACAAGTCTGCATCTTCAATTGAAAGATACACGAGCGGCTCTAAGGCTCAGGGTACGACCCCATCGCAGTGCACAGAGTCTCTGTCGGTTCAAAGTAGCTGCAGCTTCCAAAACCGCAAAATAACAAAGCACAGTAGCTAAGAGGCTGAACTGGATGCTGAAGTGCCAGGATGTGCGTGTGTTGGCATGTATGCATTACACCATGCAAATGTCCCCACAATGTGGTGAAAACCTGTCATTTTGATATTGTGGGGACCATTTTTTCAGTCCTCACAAGAGGAAACTCAATTATATAAAAATATGTAACTGCAATCAAACAGTAAAACTGCCAAAAATCTTGTATTTTATTTTGTAACTTGTGGTGAAGGCTAGGGCTGGGTAGGGGTTAAGGTCATCATGTTTGAGATTAGGGTCCTTGTAGCGTGTTTTTCTTGGAAGATGACACAATGCTTCCTCAATGGCCGGAACCTTACCGCCTCAGTCGGCATCCACGAGATTACAACAACCTTAGTACCACCTCTGACACGACACACGAACCCAGAGTGTCACGTCACAGAGGGACAGGGTGGCTGCTGAGCGTGTCCCTGTCCTTGTGAGGAGAACCCAGCATCCCTGTGAGATCTCCTGGGGAAGATTCCAGAAAGCCCCTGGGGGGGGGCATTGTGGCCAGAAGACCTGAGAGGAACTATACTGGGTGTGGAATAAAGATGTTCCCCAGCCTTCGGTGTCAATGAGTAGCAGGTGTAACAGAGGAAAGAGACACTAGCGCAGGAAGGAACAGGCTCCGTCTCCTTCCGCATGCGGGGAATGAGGGCCGGGTGCTGGGTCGGACCGATGGAGCGGCCCTCTGGCAAGGGCTGGCAGGGGAGAGGGTTTCAGAGAGCAGCCGAGTCCGCGAAGGGGAACACGAGTCCCTCGAAGAAAAGACTGGAGTCCCAAAGTTGCTAAGAGCCACAACAAAGAAAGCGACGCACTAACAGGCGGGTCTGAGAGGCCGTGGAAGGAACAGCGCAGGGTAATTTAATGAGAGTCAGGCGGGGCGGCCTTCCGCTGTGATTGGCCGGGACTGGTGTGGCACTGCCCTTAGAGAGCAGCCCTGGTCCACTGTGCTCGCCTCTGATGACTGATGACTGATAACTGATAACTGCGTTTGGACCTGCTCCCATCAGGTTTTTGTACCGCCCCTCGAAATGAATTACACACGACACATTCCTGGCCTGATCGTTTCTGTGCAGCGAATTCTACCAAAAACTGATCTGCAAAAACTAAGCTGAAACTGGAGTCGGTTCCTGAAAGCAAGAGCCCACACAGAGCAAGCAAGTAACAGCCCCCCCTGCACCTCTGTGTACACACGCCCCCGATTCCTGCACTGATCTTGGTGTCACGCTGAGCCTGTGTCCAGGCTGAGCCGGGCCAACATCACAGCACTCTGGGTTAGCCACATTAATGGATGCGCTAAAGGGTATGTACATGCACCCAGACCCACACACACACACACACACACACACACACACACACAGTGGGGCTGGACCGTCATCAAGGGATGGTGTTTCTCCTTCTGAAGTGCAGATTCCCTGAGGCGTCTTGAGGTTCGAGAAAACAGACATCGGGCTCCTTTATTCTGATGCAGTGCCACCCCCTGGGATGAACCATTGCTATGGTAACAAGATGGGACAGGCACTGGTGGGCATATGGGGGGAGCGGGGGTGACAGCTGATGCAGATGCTTACTTGAGCGTCTCTGCCAGGAAGAAGCTCTGCTGTACGTCATCGTGGTTCGGCCGGTTGCTGTAGACGTCACGCACACCACTGTATCCTCCTTCCACCTTGCAGTGCTGCTCCAGGGCCTGCGGGGGGGGAGGGGGGGTAAAAAGGAGAGAGTGAGCGGAGGAGAGAGCAGGGGGATACCTACAGGGCACGGCATCAGAAGACACTCCAGAAGCAACCCACTGACATGACTTCATACTCCCCTCCAGTAACCTCACCAGTCCTGACTTGCTTATCCAAGTCAATCCCAGCGACCTTCTATCTGATGATGACATTAAGACAGCTGGAAAATAAAGGGACCACAGGCACCTGGCCGCTACTGCATCACTCACCTGTACAGCCTCCCAGCCCCACTCCCTGTACTTGGGGTCGTGGGTAAAGCGCCACATGTACATGTAGGTTTCGATCACCTCGGGCCGCAGGATGTAGTACTTCTCATTCTGCCGTGTGGCGATGGCCTCCACACCACCGTCGAAGCGGAATGCCTCGGGGCCCAGCTTCAGCCCTGGGGAGACAGACGTCAGCATTGAGCCTGTGCCGCCCCCCTTAATTCGCCATCCCCCTGTGAGGCTAACATTCTGAGGAGGTGTCGGAGCTGAACAGCACCGTGATAATGAGGTGCTACTGCGCTTCTGGGGGGGGGGTTAGGGATTGAACCTGCCAGGCAGACCGGTGCCGCATGGGGGGTGTCGAGGCTGGGGGCGGAAGCTTGCTCGCTGCCCCCACCTCCCTGTGCCCATCTGCATGTCGTGCTTGGGGCCGCCTGCCATCCATCTTCCAGGAGGGGGTGCCTTGGGCTCGGGGGGGGGGGGGGGC
>JAABNX020000045.1:4654179-4677588 GCA_015163995.2 Mormyrus lacerda | reverse complement strand
AACCCTGACGTCATGCCACTGAGGCACTGTGCTGAAATTCGGGGGAGAGTCTTATTAGGTTCTTACTTTGCTAAAACAGTGGTACCTCAGTTCTCGAACTCATTAGAACTCGAATTTCTTAAAAGATAACTTGTCCACGCGGGGAAGTGAGTCACGTCTCTCAGCGGAAGCAGAGGGTAACGCTTCAGTCTCAGCCTCACATTCGCTGCGAGAGCATCGTGCATGTTTACACAAGCGGAATACATATATTAAAACAGCAAAAATACATTCAGACAATGATAGACAGTAGCAGTAATTATTATATAATAAAATACATTTAAAAATAAAGATTGTTAATTATTTTAATATCATTAATAATAAACCATTAATACATTTAATTATAATAAGATTGTCGTGCCCAGCGGGGACGGAACGGAGACTAAGGCGCAGACGTCATGGTATTTATGCTTAGTCGACGTCACTCGTACGTCGCTTTGAAGAGAAGTATCTGCCAAGCAGGTAAATGTAAATGGGCTCGACGTGGCAGGTACTGTGCACGACCCCAGACGAGGGCCTCTCTCGCAGCCAATGGCTCTCCTGAGTGACCGCTAGAGCAGAAACGTGTTGCGTGAGCCATTAGGCAGCCATTCAGGCTGAGAGGTGCCCCCTAACCTTCTAACCGCAGGAAGAGCGATGAGGGATTGTTTCTTTATGACTGGAACGTTGTCCTTGTTTACCCCCAAAATCCACAGTTCCTCATGGCAGCCGGTAAGCAAAACAAGTCCCTCCCGATCCCACGGGGGCTCATTTGCATGTCGCAGGACAACGGGCCCAAAGTTGTATCCATCAGCGAGAAGCGTGCTGTGCTAAATCAGAGCCCTCGCTACCACGACCGTGACGGAACGAGGCGCTGCCATGGGTCCAGTCCAGAGCCACTTCGTTCTTGGCAACTCTACTTCACTGCGCCACGGGTGAAGGATTTGGGGAGAGAGAAAGATGAAAGGTGGAACACGGGAGGATTATTTAGAGGCAGTGCTGTTGACAATGGGGTGGGGGGGGGAAGGGTGAAGGAAGGGCACTAAGGGTCCATCAATCAGCAGCCACAAGCTGGCGAGGAGCTAGGCGGTAACGAAAAGGACAGTGGCCTCGCTGGTGCCCCCTTCCCTGCATCACCGTACTGCATCGCCCACTCAGCTAATTGCATTTTATATGGTGCAGCAGATTATCGCACGTATGCCATCAAATCAAGGGAATCAAATTAAAACATTAACTTGATTTCCAGAAAGCTCTCACCCACTTGTAGACGCAAACATGGCACTTGCACCGGCCAGAGTGGGGCAGCCTGCCTCCAGCCCTATGCCACTTAGGGCAGAACCCCACCCCCCCAGGGATCCTGACCAAGATATGAAGCTAGTAGCTTGATAGATGGAAAGCCAAGAGCGGGAAAGATGAGTGCGGGACAAGAAGAATGTTGAACACGCATAAATGCGTAAACAGACACACACACACACACACACACACACACAAACGCGCGGTGCCCTCTTTCTCACCGCTGAGGGATCACCCCGTCAAAGCCTGACACACGGAGCACAGACGAGGTGACGCTGCCAGATGAATCACGGAGCTGAGCTCATTGCTGCCAAGCAGGACCAGCAGATGGCAGAAACCTAGAGGGCGCCCTCTGACACAGACCGGGGCGGACGCTCAGCCCGGGAGCTCAAGGGGGAGGATGGCGATGAGGTCGCTGCCAGGCCGGATGAGCCCACAGCAGAGCGGGGCAGCACACGGCTTGTCAACCACACTGCTCCAGCAACTTTTCCCAGACAAAAAAAGACAGCGGCCATTTTCTATTTGCATCTCGGGATGAGTTTGACAAACAAATTAAGTATGCAAAAACACAAGGATCAAAGACCCCCCCCCCCCCAGGACGGCCCCGTCCTCCCCCCTGAACTCCGACGGCACGGCAGCCAGCACTGGCTTTAAAAACAACCTGCTGAATTATTTATAGGCCGTTCTACAAACTCCCAGCCTCCTGTCATAAGCTGGCAGCGTGCGGCTCACAGCACCGGCCCATTAAACTGTGAGAATCCCGGCAGTGGATCTACACCCCCTCTGAGCCCTGCCTCTGCTCCAGCGTCACGCATAGGTGGGGGCAGCTGCCATCCAAATTAGCTTTGGGGGGGGGGCGTTGGGGGTGTTCACACTCCTAACGATTCAGCCGCCTGGACAAAACAGATGGGACATTGCTCCTTTGTTAGCCCCCCCTCCCTGCCTTCAGGATGCTGTGGTCTGCCTTTTATCATGCCGGTTCGAAACGAACAGGAGAAGCCCCCCCCCCCGCCTGCCCAGGGCGGCAAACCCTGGGAAAATGGGGAGAAGGAGGTCTAATAATTAAGTATTGATCAAAACACTTGCGATACAGTGAGTATGTGCATCTGCAGCCGCTGAGGTAACATCTCCCTTACCTGCAGTGCATTTGGGGTGCCCCTCCCACCCACTCTACCCAGCCAGGACCACCATGGCTGCAAATCACCCCCATTTTCAGGGGGCCCAACCATTTGATTCCAAGGAGGCGCCGGGCTTTGGGTGGCATCTGAGCACCAAGGGGAAATACATCCTTAATGACAGATACGAGCGCAGAGCCACAGAAAAATCTAACCCATTTCCACTGAAGTGTGAAATGAATTAAGAGTCCCTCAGGACACATTTCGTGTATCGCCAGAGAAGGGCCTGAGTCGTTTCCTTCACGTTGCCAGCACCGGCAACATTCTTCACATTCACTACAGGTCAGGGGTCAAAGGTTGAAGGTCTTCTAGGATTTCACCAACAACATAGATACACAGGTCACATGCTGGTCCCATGACCCGAATCCGACCTCTGTTACCTGCACAGTGTTTAAAATCGAAGCGTGGGGTTGTGCCCGGACAATCAGATTTCACCGATCATTAGTGGATGAGGCGGGGGTCTGTAATTTAAAGCCATCCCCCCTGAATGGTAATGAAGCACTGCCTTTGATTCTGGACCGACCTCCAGAGAAGTGCTCGGCACCATAGATCACGCTTAGACTAATTAATAAGAGCAGCATGAGGCACAGGGCGTGTAACAAGCACATCAGGCCGCCGGGTCCCTAACGGGGCATTTCAGCAAAGTACAGACACCAGAAGATTCAGTTGAAAAGGTCGCTAGGAAACAGATTCATGATTGGTCTACGTGCCGGTGGGTGTGTGCCCCCCCACCCCACACCCTGACCACTCTGGATTTCGACCCGCCGATGTCGTTAAAGGTATTGAGTGGTAATTGGCTGCGAAATTGGTCCGGCTAAATGTGACTCGGCCTCGAGTTGACGGGCCCCCCATTGGCCGCGGGAATGATTAGCGGGATGATCCGTCGGCATAGAGATCCACACTTGCGTTATCTGTTAACGGGGGGCTTAAAGATTCCGGCTCCAGCCCTAGTGCCGCATGCTGACAGCACCAAGAACGAGCGGAAACAGAGCAAATGACTCAAACGCCATCTGGACAAAGCGTTATTTCATTATATACTTTCCGTACAGATTATTACAGTGCTGCAACGGATGTTTCAGTCTTTTCCCTTCAACAAAAATAGCTCAGACAGAAAGATGGAATATTCGGGCTTCCTGGAGCACTCAAATCTGAAGGGGTCAATCATAAACATGTAAACTGTTACAAAAAAGGCAGGAGACCAAATGAGTGTCGATATCGTTCAGTGACAGAGGTGCAGTCCTAAAACCCTAAAGGTATCTTTTAAATTTGTGTCTGCACCATGACAACGCGAATCAAATAAATCAGGGCGGTAACGAGAGCTGGTCTGTCAATGTCGCTCAGGTTCCATCCCTGCAATCCCATTAGTCAAATCCGCTTCCCGAGACATCTCTCACTGTCACTTCACGGCAGCAGGGGGGAAGGAAAGCCATAAACAATGTGTGGCTCATCGGCGCGCCCCGGGGGGAATGGGTGATCTTCAGAAAGCGCTCAGCACAGGTGGAAGGTAGGAGGTGTGGCCAGTTCTAGGAGGAAGGCCCATTGTAACAGGTGATAAAGAAATTACTGTCCCTGTCATGGGGAGGGACACCAAGGCAGCTGAACCTACAGAGATGGGGCTATTCGCCAGGTTCTAATGGGGGGGGTGGTCAGATTTCCCTCTGCCGACCCCAGGGCTCTGCTGGACAGTCATGGAGGCACCACAACATTCAGCCACTTACGATAAAAAACACACTGACAATATTTACAATAAACCCAAGCTACAAATATTCATGCAGCCAATTAATTGCACTGGACCTTACTAGTTAGGACAGCAGACCCCAGCCTTTCAGCCTAAGCACTACCAAGGCTACTTCCTACAGCACACGTCTGCTACTCACCAAGATACCAAAAGCTTTCAATACAGAAAAACTGCACAGCAGAGGTGGAAACACTGTACCATGCCATTTCTCAGCAAAAAAAAAAAAAATCCATTTCAGAGAAGACATTCAGAGATTTAATATTTATGTTATGCATAAAAAGCAAATGCTGAGTGTACCCAATTTCAATCCACCTGTTCACTCATGGGACACAATATACACAATATTCCCAAACAAAACAGTTTCCCAGACAATTCTGTGTCTTCCTAAAATCTCAGCTCCTGGTACTGAATGCCATCTATATACTTGTTTCCGCAGAATTCCCACAATACAGCCAACACAGGGAGAAGTACTTCTGTGCCACCCTGCCACTCATGACAGGTAAACCGCAAGCCAGTCACTGGCCATCAACTCATGTCACATGACTGGCAGATCTCAAGTAGCTGAATATCTGGCCGAATGAGCCGCACGCGTAGGCCCTCGGCTGCTCCTTGCTTTCTTGAGGAGGCTGGGTGCTTCCTGGCCACAAGCTTTTCAAACTGGCCTTTAGCGAAAGGGGAAATCACACCCCTGCCGGGCCTGTCTGGGCCTGCCCAGCCTTTGCAGAGCCACTGAAACAGGCATGTAAAGGAAAGCAGCGCCTTCCTGCTGGGGTGCAAACAGGGCCTTGGTGTTTACCGCAGGGAGGGAGGGAGAACGCCAGCAGGGTCCCCGTTTGAGACCAAAGTGTCTTTGATGGCGCCCTGCAGGGCGGCGCTATTGAGCACGTCCGCATCTGTCTCTCCTCCTGGGAGAGTGGAGAAGGGGCTCGCATCTGTCCAAACAGTCGTAAATCAATTAGTACAAAGTAAACAAACTTAAAAGCATGCAAAGAATGAAATGCAAGTGAGGTAGACATCAAATCCAGTGAACAGGCGTGCATGATGCAGAGCCTGGACCGTTAACTGCTGGCCGTCTGGCAGCCTGGGGTCGGCAATCTCTCCTCAGACCTGTCCTCAAGAGGACGATATCGAGCGTTGCATGGTTTGTGGTTTGTGACGGGGGGGGGGAGCGGGGGACGACTGATTGCAGTTACTCATCGAGAGATATGAAGACCGATGCAAACGTAGGCACTGGCAGCTCTGACTGCCTCTAAATTAAGGCATCTGATAAATTAGGATCATGTATCTAATTTTTCCTAGCATTCAGACTATTATACAGCAGTATGCAGCATTTTGACAGTATTTTCAAAACCAACCCTATCTCAGCATTATGAAATCCAGTAGATAAAATCTGATAAGTGACTAAGATTTTGAAATGTGGTTTACTGAGGATTTTTCGGTGTACAGCTGTATCGCAATAATGGCACCCAATCCTTCATGAATCCCCATTCTGCTCAGGAGTTGAGCACTGAGGCTGGGTCACAGGACATGATCCAGAAACTAGGAGGGTGCACCTCTAAGGCAGGACTTTTGGAGAAAAACACAAAGCCAACCTTCCAGCTAACAGTAACACCTCGACAGAGTGGACCGTGTGACCCGCACTGTTAGGCCCAGGATGACTGCCCCCCCGGCCTCCCTAAAAAATCAATAAGCCATCTTTATCACACACCTGAGTGTGGGGTTACCCTTAAAGGGACGCAATTAGCCAGGCTCCCGAGAGCCGGCCTGGCCCTTTCCTCTCAATCAGGAGCTCCAATTGCATAAAAAGGACTTAATGACAAGTGGGACATTTTGGACGGAACAGCTTTTAGCCAGACTGTCCGGCCTGACAAACGCCACCGCGGCATTCCCTCAAAAGGCAATTAGGGTACGAAATTAGTCATTTATGCTAATAAGGCAAATCATGCAATACCATAATTACACATTGCTGATTTATCGTTTGCCAGGAAACACAAACGCAACAGAAAAAAAAGCTGATTAAAGACGTGCCGTGCAGCGCCGAGGTTCCGGGACACTCATTTGCGGTTCCTTCACAGCTGGCCTGAGGAACACTGCCTTTGGGCAGCTATACCCGGACACGGCTGCCTCTTTGCAGGGTCAATGTTGGTGCAGTGAAATACGAGAAGGCGATCGCCGAGTGCCAACTCTGGATCGACGGCAGGACAAACCAACGTTCCGCCCTCCTCCCTCTCCCCTTTTTGGAGAGCAGCTTCTGTGCCTGAACACGCCAGAACACCACCAGGATGCAGCCAGGGATGGTGGACTGCAGCCACTGAGCCAATCCAACCAGCACATGATTAGGGACACCCCCCAGAGGCGGGGCACGGGAGGTACTCACCAAACAGATTGCTGGAGTGGCTCTGTTTGGACACAGGCCGGAGCTCATTGGAGCCCCATGCAAACTGCTTATATTTCTCCCAGGCGAACTTCATCATCTGCAGGCAGGGGGCAAAAAAAAAAACACATTAATTTCCCATTTAACAAAACAGAACCATTTTACCTCAGACATTCATTTTAGTTATTTAGCAGAGCCTTTTCCCCAAAGCACACAAAAAAGGACCATAGAGCAAGGTCAGATAGTGTCCCTGGAGCAGTTTGGGATTAAGAACCTTGTTCTTGAGTCCAACAGTGACATTACTCTGCCTACCATGGGATTAGAACAGAACCACAGAACCACAAGGAGACATTTAAACCGACGATGAAGAAGCATTGACTGCCATTGAGTTGTCACAACAGGAAGAGCACATGCAGGGAGCGGAACCTGGAGAAGCAGAACCCTTATTCGAAAGCTACTTATTGGATGGAAGGTAACTGCATGCTGCCTTGGATCAGCTATGGGGCAGCTGTCAGTGACCTTTGGTTTTTGTTGATATTGCACATTTCACATCCCACCCCCCCGCACATTCGCAGCAGGTAGCAGGTGTCAGGCGTGCAGATCAGACTGAAGTTAAAACTGCTGTGAGCGGCAGCCTCCCTCGAGAAAGGAGCAGCATTAACCTGATTTCAATGTGAGACACAGGGACACACACATGGGCAGCCACTGTGTATCACAGAACATTGTGCAGCACGCACACACAGCCGTCAGGGTCACACTGATCACACTACGACAACCTAAACCATAAGTAACCAAAAGACAAAATATGAGACTTTTAGCATTTTTAGTTTTTTGATTGCGTTCAAAAAACTGGTCCCTGCAATGTCACAAAAAAAAAAAAAACAAAAACACAAACTGGTCTTTATTACATTAAAGGGGGACATTTGTAATATAACCCTAATCCACAAACACAGTTAGCAAGAGCAATTCAGAGGGAGGAAAAACCCACGGAAGAACACAAACACCACACAGAGCTGGGTGCAGGAATCAAATCTACAGCCCAAAAGATTTGAGACAGATAGACAGAGACAGACAGACAGAGAGAGAGAGACAGAGAGAGAGAGAGACCTGATAGAAATGTAGCATATAAATGGATACATATAAATGGAATTAGAGCAGACCGATGGCCTAAGGGTCTGTGCATTAGTAAGCTTTAAAAGAAACTCACGTAGTGCATCAAATCAAGCAAATGGTGAAAAATGGAACAGATTTCAGCAACATTATCACTCCCCCCCAACCCTCCCTTCCCCTGCCCCCACCAACAGGGATTATATTCCCCTTCTTGGCTTTTATTTAGATTGGAAGCTTTTTGCAGAAAAGTTAAATCGAGCTGAAAAAAGGGTGATAAACAGTGTTTAGTGATGAGTGTCCTTCACAGGACCCAGAATTACTGCAGATTGGGGGCTTGGGGGTCCCAGTAGTGCCCCCTGCAGGAGCACGAGGGTAAAGATGCTGTACCGCTGATGATCCAGACAGAGGTCGTCATGCAGAGATGTAAAGGGGCCAGATGGAAACATAAGTTGCTGTAAATGGCACATGAGCTAATGAGGGCTAATACAGAAGCACTGGCCAATTACAGAGGCGACAGGATGGAACAGCTGGCTGCAGGTGAGGCCGTATCTCTCAGTATCAGACGGGGGGAGAGGCTACTGGGCTGAAATAACCATAAGCTTGGTGACAGTAGGGCTGGAACCGTCAGCACAGTGGACCACCGCGCCCCAGCGAGCAGAGAATCACTCTTGGGAACCCCCCACCCCCTTCCCAAGGCATTCTTGCAGTCAACTGCCAGCAGCGTGAAGTCATTTGTGGCTCAGCGTGGACTCCAAATATCAGCTGCCCATCTCTTGTGAAATGAGATTAGTATATCGACTGTGATGCATCGGGAGAAGGGGGGAATAGAAGAACACGAAGAGAGCCAGACAGGTACCATGGCTGAGAGAGAGAGCGAGAGAGAGAGAGAGAATAAAAGGAGGAGGAGAGAGCCAGACAAATACCATGGCTGAGAGAGAGAGAGAGAGAATAAAAGGAGGAGGAGAGAGCCAGACAGGTACCATGTCTGAGAGAGAGAGAGCGAGAGAGAGAGAGAGAGAGAGAATAAAAGGAGGAGGAGAGAGCCAGACAGGTACCATGGCTGAGAGAGAGAGCGAGAGAGAGAGAGAATAAAAGGAGGAAAAGAGAGCCAGACAGGTACCATGGCTGAGAGAGAGAGCGAGAGAGAGAGAGAATAAAAGGAGGAGGAGAGAGCCAGACAGGTACCATGGCTGAGAGAGAGAGAGAGGGAATAAAAGGAGGAGGAGAGAGCCAGACAGGTACCGGAGCACAGAGAGAGTGGGAATAAAAAGAAGGAGAGTGTCAGACAGGTGCCAGGGCAGAGAGAGCTTCATTGCTATAGTGTGTTATTGGCACCCACAACCCACCCTGACACCTGCCTGAGGTTAGGCCGGCCATCGCATGGCCCTGCGGCTGCACCAGCGGCCCGACTGGCAGGCTCACATGGAGCAGACAAGGCGTGGGAATGCCAGGCAGGTTACATGGAAGCGGGAGGCTGTCTCCATGGACGGTGCCCTACGAGGCCACTGGTGCTGACGCAGACAAATCCTTTTAAGGCCTGTTTAACATGCACTCCACTCCTGTCAGAGAGACTCTGAAACAGCACAGCGCCCCCCAGAGGGATGCTGTTTAAAGAGCCCCAGAGGCCCGCAAATCACAAGGTCAGCCTGCGTTTTAGAGGAACAATCATCGGCTCACTCAAATCCAGTAGAAAGGGCCCATACTTTAGCTTTGGAGGTATTAACGTAACACGGTATACCACAGTACTCTGGGTATAATTTGCAGTAATCTTGGAGGGTAGGGATTATCAAAGGCAACACTATTGTTGGGGGTGGGGTATGGTGGACCTGGAAGGTATAGCAGTATGAAAAATTAGATATCGCACAAGCAGAGAATAAAATTGGGGAGTGTATGCGAGGTGACCCTGCTGAACACCAATGATGAATGTATCTGAAGTGCAAACAGAAGCAGACCTGCCTAGTGGACAGCAGCGCCTCAATGTGGAGGCACGAATGTGGCGCGTCTCACTGCCAAACCGTCCGGCTGCTTCTAGATCTGCCAAGACCACAGACAATACCCCCCCCCCCCCACACACACACACACACACACACACACAATCCTGTGGGCTGTCTGATTCTCCGCTAACTCAGGGTTTCGAGCCAGGGAGACGGCAAGGGGGTGTAAACTCTGTTGCCGTGGCGCAAACCGAGAATTATGGGAAGCTTTCAAACGGCACGGAGGAGGACCGTCGGAGGACGAGCACTATCAGAACTCCGCGGCGGTTTGGATCACAGCTATAATCACGAGGGACACACCGCTGAGGTTTTCCGTGAAATCTAATCATAGCCACAAATTACAGTCGGCGGGGTGCCCGTTCGCTTCTGTTTGCGCGGAGGCCTCCTACACACCTGAAAGGTGCGCGAGGGCCGCCCGCCTGCCCGCGCCGGGAGGTGTGCCCAGGGCTCCCCCGGCAAATGCCCCATGTCCTGAGAGCGCAAAGAAAACCAGCTCGAAGCGGCGCCATCGAGGAAGCCGGCCGGCCAGCTGCGGGCCTTGTTAGAGGAAATCATAAATACCTCAGCCCATAAAAAGAAAATAGGTGGTGATACTGAAAAAGTAAACATGGAAGGGTGCCACCGAGTTTAGGGACTGGGAGAACTCCCACACGGACTCACACAGCTTAGCCGGAAGAATGGTAATGATCTCTAGGGTTTTTGCTCCATCTCTCCTGGATGAAAACAAGATAACAACCACGCAGAAGACAGGACTTGCAGCTTTGACTCACTCCTCATTTCGTTCGTGTGAGAAATCATGCAAGTCTCATACGAGGCTCAGGCAGATCTATAAAACAGATCTCTACAGGGTGCTGGAGGTCTCACATCATCTCTTAATCGCGAGCTGAAATGACTGTAAAACCCCAACAGCTTCTGACCTCTTCTAATCAAATCAAAGTCTAAAATCTCATTTTTTCCACGGGACTCTGAACATCTCATGTTAAAATCTCCCTTCCCCCCCCCAATACGGATTCTCAGATAGTAATTTCAGCAGAAGCATTTCAAGACAGTAGAGATACTTCACAGAGTTAAAAATCATATATCCAGAGCTGAAATGAAAAATCCAGCTCTCGAAAAATCGTATTACGCGGGGTTCCACGCTCTGGCTGCCGGACAAAAACGAACGAAAGCAAACAGTGATGCGCAAAGTCATATGGTATAAAATAAGGTTTCAGCCACAAAACAGATGCATAGAAAAAGTCAACAGATGTTTAACTTTGCAGGGGAACGTGGAGGCACACCCCCCCCTCCCCCAGCATAATCCTGGCACCCAGCTGGGAACCAACCATGTTTCACATGTGGCAGAATCGACGCAATGTGCTAACAGCAAGCCTGACAGATGATGCAACCACTTGATGGAAGCTGGCTTACCGTCGCATGGAATTGCCAGGGCAGCAGACACTGTCCCTGTCGCAAGCCAAAGGGGGGGGGGGGGGGGATGGGGGACTGAAACCTCATCTGTTTCAGCAGCTGCTGCTTGTTGATACACCAGGTCCTTTTGTTCATCGCCGCTTGGAAAACCACTGACCACAGGCTGAGGCTGTTAAGCTAAGGACTGTTACACCATTAACACACCTTTCCGTTACTGTTGCGGGTGCAGAAACACACACAGATACACGTTGCATACACTTGTAGGGACCATCCATTCATTTGTATGGGAGAAAACGCTAATCGCAACTACTCATCTATGACAACCTTAACCCCAACCCAGCCCTGACCTTGACCATAAGTAACCAAACAGAATGATTGCAAGCAGATTTTTATAAAACTGAGTTTCCCCTCTTGGGGACCAAAAAATGTCTCAAGGTAAAAGTAACAGGTTTCATCAAATGTCCCAACAATGTAATATGTACATCTCTCTCTCTCACTCACATACACACACACAGACAGAACGATAGTCTCAGGATTATGTTTTATTGACTTATCTGTTTGAGTTGCAAGGTCTGTTTGCATTTTGTCTTCTCTGTCTTCTGTCACTGGGCACAGCACATATACGGGCCGTGTACATGTCACCTGCTCAGAGCTCAGCAGGTACGGGTAGCGACATCTTGGCAGATGTCATTTTACTTTTGATTGTGCTGTAAAAGTTAGGCTGCCTTTATGAGTATCATGGTATCAGATAACATACACGTGTGATATGAGGAAAAATTCATTTAAGTGGGCTTTTAAGGAACCAGTTTTCATTTGCCCACTCCATTGTGACATGTTTCATGTTTGCATGTTTTTGTGATTTATATAATCTGTAAAAAAGCATAAATACAATCATCATGGCATTAAAGTACTAATGTGGCCTTGGCATCTGATCTGTATATAATTTTTGCTTGTCCTTCCAAAAGGATAGGACAGGTATTTAAGAACCCCAAGCCAGCACCTTCTGGTTACACTCCTTGCGCTAAAGGTGACATCCTGCTTGCTAGAGGCAAAGCAAACGGCTCCCTGGGACAGTGGAGGACCACATTCTGAACAGTGGAAATTACAGGGGGGGGTGGTTCTTTGTGCAAACACATCATCTCGGCTCAACAACAAACAGTGGAGTCTTGTTAACATTCATGAAAATCAGAGAACGCACTGCCAGCGGCACCGTCGACACCAGCTGCGTCCTCGACGGCTCCGATGGCGGGAGCACGGGGTCCATTTCAAGCTGCAAAATATGTAGATCAGCTCTTGACAGACGCACGACTCTGTTAGATACCTGTTTGGAGCTGCTGACTTTTCGTAAACCCGCGTATGGTATGGAGCACGATGGCGCGCTTCATCTTCAGCTGTTGCGGGAGAATATTTACAAAGAAACTAAATTATCCAAAACCGGGGCAAACTCATTCTCTCTACCTCCCCCTACCACACTTGAAGACAATCCACTTCAAGTGAGACTTTTAAACCCCCCCTAAAATGACAGAGCGGAAATGTTTCAGCAGGTCAACAAGCCTCTTCTGGAGGTGCGGGAAACCCTCCATCCATAAGTCGGATGACTGCTTCCCTGACGACGAGAAATGGTCCGATGACGACCTGCTAAGTGGTAAAAATGGGTAAAATGCTCCATATGCTCGTGTCTCTGCAGAGGGCTCAGTGTACAGGTGCTGCCCACTTGCCTTTCAGAAGAGCGCCCTTACAGGACCTTCCGCCACAGGTAGCTGCAGGCCCCGCCCAGTACAGGTCAGGTTCTCCCATCAGCACCCTCCAGTTAAAGCCTGGTAGCTCTGGAAACACTGTCCAGATGTGATGTCATTCTAGAAAAAGCCCACACCCCCAACATTTTAGATGCGCTGTGAGGTGCTCACAGAGTAACCTAGCCGAGCCTTGGGCAGTAATAAAGGGGGATTCGAGGGGGTATCACAGCTCCCCCTTCAGGGAGAAAGGTGGAAGAGCAAGGGCTTAGCTTAAACAGAGATACATTTTCCAGAGCGATGGTTCCATTTTCATTTGTGGCTCAGATTATTCATCTGGGGGCAGCCTGGCTGCGAATGATGATTCTCTCAGACCGATTGGTGAAACTGGCAACCACTGCACGTCAGACTGGCAGGGGGGCCTTCCCGAGAAACAGGTGCCGCTTGAATTCCCAGTAAAACGTGGATAAGTACATTAAGGTACTGCTTGGCCCACATCGGTCTGTGTACGCCTGTCCCTCTCATCCATTACACCCCTCCAGGGCAATGGGAAGCCACATGAAGGAGGCTGAGAGCACAGCTGGGAACATGCCACAGGGTGCCGGTCTGGGCAGGGCTCACACAGGGGCCTGCCGCATCCGTTACGGGTTTGATTCTCTGAACGCAGCCCAGCCCTGTCCGGGTTTTGGAGAAGCGCCCGATGTCCTCCAGAGGACACAGACAGGTCCGGTGCCACTCACACCCGGCACGGCACGGTGCCACTCACACCCGGCACGGCACGATGACGCACGTTGCGCACCTGCAGGCTGAATTCGGTTGGCGCTTCTGCTTAGAGCATCCAATCCTCTGCAGCCTACTGTGTCTGACGTTGTTTACACAACAACCGCCGCCGCAGCACCTGCACGCGCCCAGACAGGATCTGCTCACACCCCCAGCCCCTGCCCGACATGACGCCTTTCTGAGAAGAGGGCCACTAGCGTTCTGTTAAATGATACAGCAAACAGAATAGTGAGGCGGCACAGATTTGAGAACAAGCCCACCGACACACGCACGGCCGATCACCCAGGGACTTTTACTGCACCCTCCAGCTTGGCAAACCTTTCACAGCACCCTGGGAACTATGGTATGCACTGCTCCTCCAAGAGGTGCCCCAGGGGCGGACATGGGAGTCCAGGATAAGAAAAACAAAAACATTTCCAAAAGCCTGTAACAGCGACTGTGGCTGAGTAAATTCTGCTAAAATGAGGTTTCAACAGAACAGCAGAGCGCAGTCAAGCTAAACCTCACGGAACACAGACCACTGAAGGAATAAGGGCTGCAGACAGGCTCCAGGCAGAGCAGCCGCACGCAGCCGCTCAGCCACACCTCCCATAGACCACAGCCCTGCGGGTTTTACAGAATCTCTGTTAATTAGCACTGATTTACACCTACACCGGGCGAGATGACCTTTATTCAATTAATGGCTGTGATAAGTGGAAACCTTGACCCACAATACTCATGGAGTCACACACCATATTTAATAGGGAAGCGAGACTTTGTGCTGGAAATTAAGCAAACCAGTAGGAGGCACCCTGGATCTGAAGTGTCCCGTTTGAAGCGGGAGCATCAGAGTGACGACGACGAAGCACGCCCCCTGCTGGAGAGTGAAGCTCCCCTCCTTTCATCTGCAGGCACCTTCCACACCAGCTGTACCAAGGGCCAGAACCAGTTCAAAAAGATCCAAGCAGTGAGAAATGGGGACAGGTGTCACCTGACCGTCACTGACTCACATGTTAGCAAGGAAGCTGACGCACCTTCTGAAAGTGTATCAGTTGGTTCATGTCTGTTGGCGCCCCCTTTGACAAATGAATGGAAAGACAAGATTGGATGAGGAGCATGAGGCCGCATCCAAGCTCACTGACTGGTCCCGCTGATCCTAGCAGCGGCCTGCTGCTGGAGGACGAGGGCTCAGGGAGCCGCCACCACGCTCACCATGGGTGTCAAACACGGCCACAAGCCAAGCACTCTGGCAGGAAGTGGACTAATGGTGGCCGGCCACACAGGTCTTTTCCAGCTTCCTCACGCTACACACAGCTGCAATAATGGTCTGTTCAACCGATTACACTTAAGAAGCCGGTGCGTCCTGGGAACACCTTGGTATCCCTATGAATGAGCTGGTGGAGGTTACTGGAGAGAGGGAGGGCTGGGCATCTCTGCTTTGCCTACTGCCCCCGTGACACCAGACCTGTATAAGCAGTGAAAGATGGACAGATGGATGGAGTGATGTTTGAGAAAAATGGATGGGGAGATTTTTTTTTTTTTTTTTTAAATCAGAATCACCTCAGATCAAATTCAGATAAGCAACAAATATATGTTTCTACAGCACAAAAGCCCGCATTAAGTATTCAAAAACAGCACATGCGGCTATCCTGAATGAAAGCACAGAAAATTAAGATGAACACCACAACACCACAACTATATGTCACATGGATGCAGCTACAAGTTCGGACTGCAGATACAGCACATGCCAGAGTGGCAAGCACATCCCATGCTCAATGGTACAACGGCACGTCTTTGTAGGACCTGAACACCGCAGAAATTTACAGACCTGTATTGCCGCCTTTAGGAAGGTTAGGGGTGTATCTGGAAAAATTATTCATATTGCAAGCTGGGTGTCCCACACACTCGTCCTATTTTGAGCCGATAAAACGCATTTCTTTACTCAGTCTTCACACTCAATTCGATTCGTATTTTTAAGCCTATTTAGCCAAACCCCATCCCTTTAAGCGTCAGTTATCTCTCAGGGAAAACCCTTGAGGCATTAATGATGCGTGAAAGACCAGTCAAACTTCACGCACATTGTGCCTCTCTACTCATAAACCCGGAAACATCGATACGGAAATGGTTACAATAATTCTGGAGAGCTTTGTTTCGGTTTCAGCCAGACGGGGTGGGGGGTGCCGACCGCATGCTGCAATTTCTGAAGAAGTCTCATGCTAGCAGCTGCATCTCTATGAGATTCATTCAAAGCGGAATCTCCCTTGCATTTTGGCCTAACCCCGCGAGCGAGAGGAGGGGTCAGGTAATAGGCAGGGCTGTGTTATATGCCTACAACATCCATAGCCTGATGGAACAGAAGCCTGAATTTCCTCAAAAAAAAAAAAAGTGAACGCGCTGATATCACGATCACCATCAATGTGATGGCAATGTAACAATAGTGGCCACATAGTTTCATGTCACTTCACTCAGCTGGCGGCTTTGGGGGAAAGCGGGGGGAGGGGGAGAGAGCACCGACCTGCCTGGCTGGTTGAAGCCGAGACACCAGGACCCTCGTCAAGCACGTCCGTTAAATGCTTCCCCCTCCTCGGTGCTATTTTTAGAAACTAATTATCGAGGGACAAAAGCAGCAACGCCAGCAAAGCAGAGGCAGGTGGCGCCGAAAGCCCCGCTGAAGGCCCGCTAATGCTCAGGGGCTTTTTCCACGCTTGACACGGAATCATGAGATGCGGAAACGGCGTGGTGGCGGCTCGGGCATCGCATTTGGGCTGTGGGGGTGGTGGAGATTTATGTGCTGGCATTTAAACCCTCACCGTTGACCATGAGCAACAAGTACGCTGCATTGTGCAGTGCTGTGGGTAGGCTGTTAAGATCAGTAGAGGCTACGATCCGTTTGCTCGGGTACAGCGCTGGTGCCTTCGAATTATTCACACACATAACCCCCCCCCCCCCACATCCCCATCACGTGGGGGCAAATGGTAGAGATTGAGGCCCGATCTTCCATCCAAACCCCAAAGCAGTAGGCAGTGCTACCCCCCATGCACACAGAGCCCGGGGCGCCCCCCTGTAGAGGTCTGCCCCCCCTCCCCCTCCCCACCTGCATCCTCCAGCTTTTCACTTATCGCCAAGAATAAATGTCAACAGGCAATCAGCAGGACACTCGGAGGCAGCAGTAGCCAGAGGTGGGTAGTTCAGTTCTAGAAAGTACAAATCCAAGCCAAGGTTTTGTTTCAACCAACCACTTGAGTACTCTGTGACTCTGTACTCTACTGCTTGGCTGAAACAAAACCTTGGTCTGGATTTGTACTTTCTGGTCCTGAACTTTCCACCAGGCGATAGCTAAAAATGCAGCAGAGCGTACAGTGACATGGGCCAGAGGGCCCGGCCCATCTAATAAATGGAGCAGGGGACCATCGTGGTCAGTAGGCGTAGGGAGCAGCCTCCGTCATCTAAAAATGGAACAACGCACCGTCATCGCACTGATAACTGCATCACAGGACATTCCTGCAAACGGCTTGTGCACTGAAGCTGCTCTTTTTCCATACTGCTCTACTGTTAAAATTACAGCCGGGAAAAATAATCATTATGGATGGAGAAATGAATCATTAATCTGCCGCTAACACGGGCCAGATTTATTTTTGGCTTCTACGGAATTTGCTCAAAATTTATTTCAAAAAGTGTCCGTCATCTGCAACACGAACATGACACGGCCCACTCCGTAATGCTTTACTCTCCAAACCACTATTCCTAGCTATTTTCTCTATAAACATAGAATTCAGGGTTTTACTTTAATGAGTGACTAAACAATGCAACAAAACGCGCAGCAGAGGGGAAAATAAAGTGAATTTCAGAACCACACCCTGAACCTGCCGGACTACGCTTCAATCCACGGAGGATCGGATGCATCGCCGCGGATCCTGAGGCTCCACTTGATGGAATCTCAATCGGTTTCTCTGTAAATCCACTGTTTTTTCCGCCACATGTGGCAGATCAGATGGGGGAAAAAAAATATATCAATGCTTCTTCGGGCTCCTTGTAAAAGGCCATGATAGACCATTCATTGCACATACACACATATAATATACATATCAGGCTACCTAACACATAACTGAGGTATTTGATCTGTCTGCCTATATAATTTATAACAGAAACAAACATATCTATCAATCCATGCATCTATAAACACACCCCCATTTATCCAGTACACCCAAAGATTAAAAATGAACAATCAATCCATCTATCCATATTCCATCTGCTCCTCCTGGTCTATGCTATATGCTCCTTTGCATTGGCCCCCCCAACTATCAATGACCAGTACATGAAGACAGATAGGAAGGGAGAGAGATCACTCGATCAACAAAGCGTTAAGCACAATGGCTGGACAAAAAGAAACACAAACTCCTGACTTTATCCGGCTCTGATTAGTGTGAATACAACAGTCACTAATGGTCCATAGGTCTTGACAGCGCTGGCATTTCATCGTCCTTGAGCGCAACGCTTGTAGAGTAATTCTGAAGGCACATTTAGATTTAACCTTAAACCGGAGCATTACAGACTTGACCTTTCAGCTAAATGCAACAATTAGGTCTGACCCTGCTTGCTGACAAGGCTAATTAATGAAGGTATTATGAAAGGTAAATCAATAATTCTCTTCCTGAGGCCCAACATAAATATAGGCAGGTCAGCTCATTAAGAGTCTCATCACAGGCTACACTGCATGAGGATAAAATTAAAATTCTTCCTGTGGGTGCCGGAGTGGGGAGGGGGAAGAGTAGCAGAGTGTTCAGTTTAACCATGGAGTGTCCCATCGGGTCAACACTCCAGTTACAGGCGCGTCAAAGCGGGACGTGGACATCACGAGTTGCAGGAGGGAACTTTGCCCTTGAGCGGAGGGGCCAGCTGTTAGCGATGCCCCCCCCCCCACATCTAAGAAGCTCACTATTGTCAAGCTATCAGCTGACACCGATATATGACACAATGACAAAGAGAGTTTTGCTTTCTGTGCAAGTAGATGTAAAAGTATAGGAAACAGGAATCTTTACAGCCACATGACAAACAGATTACTGGGACAGGGATGTCAAATTCTGCGGCAGGAAGAGAAAAAAAAAAGACATTTATAACTAGGAGATCATAGCCCCGAATTGCACAGAATGATTTGTCAATCTTTAATGAGAATAAAGTGCAAACACGACTGTGGCTGGAACACTGGATATTTCTCCCAGGCTTCCCTGCCGGAACCATTCGTACGACACACTCGACTCGAGGGCCGCCGGCAGGGTGGTTTCTGCCCCCTTCCCCGACCAGGAGCACCCGCAACAACAGTGCCCATGTTGCCTTGGAAACCAGAACAGAGCACCAGAAAACGATGCCCTACCGATCACCAATGACGTGCGTCACGCGGAGGTCATCGATTACTTTCTCACTTTGCTCTTCCAGAAACAGAAAGCTCTCCTCCGAAATAAAAGGAGCAAAGGAATAAGCACAGAAGGCATGGAACAGGGCAGGAGAGGGGGGTAGCAAATCTGCACCCAACCTCTGGCCTAAATGTGAACCATCCACCCGTCTGCTGTGACATAACCCTGATGTCCCAAGACCCCCAACACTCTAAGTAAAGTAAGTACCACAGACCCCTTTCCTCCTAGGCACCAAACAGCCAGAGCTTTAAAATCGGTAAACTCTGGGTGATGGGGCTTTCCAGAAAACAAGAGCGAACCAGCCATTTGCTATTCTGTTGACGAGGCCGGAGTGTCTGATCCGAAAGCCCTCGGCTTCTTTAATGTCCCCACGGCGGCGCGTGCTACACTCCACGTTCCCCTTCCCGCGAAACAAGCACAGAAACAGAACAAAACAATGTTTCGATCCATGTTCCCGCTGCCCGCTCCGTACCACGCGGGAGTCGCTTGTTGTTTCCCGCGGCTGCCGAGTGCGCGGGAGGCTCCACTCGGCCCATTACGGCTCCGAGGGCATCCATTACAGCTCCACGCTCCTGCTGGCTGCCATGGACAGAAACGAGGTTCTCGGAGCCGACAATAACCCGACACGAAGGAGGGCAGGATACCGCCCAGGTCGGGGAGCAGAAACGAACACGGACCGACGAGCCAGTTTCAGAAGAAAACGACCTAAAGGGCAAAACATAGTGGCATGCGACACACGATTGACTTAATATCCTTTGTACCGCCAGCGGACTGCTGGCCTCAGAGATGATGTAACACTAGCGTACACAGACAGTCAGGGGATTAATTAGTACTGGGCCATAGGACCGCAGTCAGTGTGACTCCGCAGCCCTGTGAATAAGCCAGGCCACAGCGTTCAACCACAAATCATTTATTAGAATTAATTGCCGCGTTAATGCTACTCATATTAAGCGTCAAACAAACTGCCTAATGGCACAGTGCAAAGACCAATCTCCTGCACAGACTCCACTACGGACAGCTGCTTAGATGGCAGACAGTTTTACACATTTTCACAGCCCTGCTTAAAAAAGATGGATGTTCACATGCAAATACCCATCCAAAGGTCTGACGATGCCCTAGCTACTGCGCCAGGAACTCTCAATCCAACCTCTCGTCCCATGATTGGCTCGCGCAAAACAAACTTTCACATAACGTTTTTTTCCACGAATGACATATAGCGGCTCACCTTGAGGCCACTCCCACAAGGAGAAATTACTGGAGCTTGGCAAGATTAACGTTGAAGAGACAAGGACACAGAAGAACGGAGAGGGGAAGGAAAAAAAAAATCACAGGAAGGGATGTGAAAACGCTCACAGGAGCCTGCAGAGTCAGCTTGGGGGCAAGAAGGGAAAGGCGGCGGGGGGCAGCCCAAGAACAGCTCTCTAAGCCAGAGGGGCTAACAAGGACATCACTGCAGCTGGTTAAACATCCCCAAAGCAATCTGGGTTAGCATCTACTGCAGGCCCGTATTTAAAAGCCTTCTCCAATTTTATTCGTAGGATGTAGCTGGCAGGGAAGCTTATCTGGTTACTGCCAATTAGATGGGGGTGCCGAGGGCAAGAGCGGATACTACGCAAAAACACCCCCTAGGGACGCGGGGGTCCAGCTATACTTGTGAAGACCAGCCTCCTGCCGTACAAGCAGCCATGCTCCCGAGTCCCTTCTCAGCTTTAATCAGCTGCTGGCATTGAGCAGGGGGCCAGGTGGGTGTTAAGAACAGGGGACGGATGCAGCGGGGAAGCCGGGCGTCTTGCACATTGTCTCGCAGGAGGCCACCATGGGAGGCTCCGGTTCCAGGTGGACCCAAAGGACAATAAACGATCTATCAATTCCAGACTGACACAGAAGAGGTGGAGCAGGAGCGAGACAGAGGTGGGGAAACCCAACACTCGTTCCAAGGCTAAAACACTGACGGTTCAATCCTGTCCTGTGCCTGACCTGCCCTCCTGAGAGACCTGATACAGCTACAGATACAATGGAGTCGTGAAGGGGCTGCCCTATTATAACCGCCCTACGACACGTCCAACGTCACAACGTTCTCCAGCTTCCTGCCCCGTGTGCTCCATCACTGCCCCAAAGACAGAGCAGCTTTCCAAACCAGATGCACAGACTGACGTGTACCCAAGTCGCAGAGCAGTTACAAACTAGACGTTTAAAATATACAGTATTACAGAATAAGTGTAAAAATAAATTAGCAGCAGCTCATATATTACAAGCCAGCTTGAGGCAAACGAGGAAAGCGGGCCTGTGCCAGGTAATAAAACAGTAACTAAAACGAAAACATTAACACGACAAATCTCTCTTAGGTAGCGCAGCGGGTACCAGGCCCAGCAGCGCTGCTGTTTAATCAGTCAAACAAATCTCGCGGGGCCTTCTGCCGGGATGTACTCGGGTTACAAAGCTGCCCCCTCTCCGGCACACGTGCGAAAACTCATTTACATGACAGAGGTTACCACCAGCATCAGATACTGGGAAACATCCTGTGCGACCAGTTTCAGACGATGGCGCCGCGACTGAAAGGAAGACAAAGGTCATGAGGCCCTATGGCTTTGGCGCAAAAACCTCATGAAGAAGCTGCCTTGTGCTTTCCGAGATGCCCAGGAAGCAGGGGGGGGGGGGGGGTTTGGGGCGCGGCCCAAACAGACAGAGGTGCTGCTCAATTACTGACCGTCGCTCTTGCAGGACACGCCTCATGTGCTAAATTCCCAGTTTCCTTTAGCTCTTAAGTTTGGGATAAACACTCTTTGTGAAAAGCAGGTGTCTTTTCCTGCCTTTTCTTGTTTGAAGGCTCCGCATACAGAGATGCCTAAATGTCAAAAAGTGCGAAGGAAAAAGCCACGGCAGTGCTGCATTCATGCTAGGTTTTCCAGCACGTCCTCCTCCACACACATTTCTGGTCCACCGGCAGAAACTTGAGGAGAACTTAACACCTTGACAACGCTCAGACTCACATAAGACCTATGCGCCGTCGTTCCAGAAGGGACTCGACATGCGAGAGCTGGCGTGAGAAAAGGCCAGACCGCACCCCCTGTCCTCCCTGCAGGCAGGACATGCTACACCGGTCTGTGAAGAGCCTCCACACCTTCCCACGAATCCATTAGAGCCACAAAAGACAGCGGAGCGGAGCAACAGTCACTTGTATGCAAGCTCGCAGATTAAATTGATTAAAAGCTTATTTAAATCCAGATAATGAGAGCATAAAAAAATGGAGACGTCGGGAGGGTGTATATGCGCTGTGCTCTCAAGTGATCCCGTTTGTTACAGTAAATGTATATGCGAATAAACAAACAAAATAAACAGCTGTATTGTAAACTGCAAGAAACAAGTTAGTACGTACTGAGAATGACTGAACGGCAAGGATCAGTAAAGTACCCGCAGCCCCTGAATTTCTGAGAGGCTAAAGAGGCCTGTGCTTCGAGGCATGGGGCAGGATATAGGGCACGAAGAGACACGTCGCATGTACTTGTGACAGCTACACACTTACGGGAGAAAGCTTGTCACGTACATGATGAGGCCGGCCAACCGCCGCCGCAGTGGAATTTGTTAGATGTGAGGTTTAATTGGCGGTGTGATGGCGCTCAGCGGAGGATTAATGGAGAGATATGTTATTAAAAACAGCTCGAGCAAGACGTGCAAACCAGCAGTCCTCAGTCCACCTTTACGATAACAGGTTTAGGCAAAATGAAATATTGCAGAAGAGACCGGGCCAGATCACGTTTCTACTCTTATAGTGGTTAGTATCCCCGCCTTTCACGCGGGAAACCGGGGTTCGATTCCCCAACGGGGAGATCCTAGCATTTGGGGGCAGTGTGTGGCTCAATGGGCTAAGCCTGTGTGACTGTAATCACAAGGTCGCAAGTTCAAACCTAGTCTCACCATGTCTGTGGGTCCTTGAGCAAGGCCCTAAACCCCCAGCTCCCTGGGTGCCCCCAACAGGCAGCTGCCCTTCACGGACAACTTGCTCTACAAAGAGCAAGTTGAGGGAGGCGTAAAAAAGAATTTCCTCATGGGGATCAATAAAATTGTGATTATTACAGTATTATTACTCATGCACCTGGAAAAACAACATTGATTACTCACATTTCTATAGTGCTGATTCAAAAAGCTTCTGTAAAGGTTCCATACTGTGTGAGGCTCATGAGAGGATCTCAAAAAACAACACATATATAGGAATGTACAGTGTAACAAATGTCACATGAAAAAGCACTTTGACTTTTCAATGACTACATAAAGATCAAAAATGCAGCTACACAGGTGAGTTATGTCAGGCTGAACACCACCTGGCAGGATATGTCAGCTATAAAAGACGCCTGTACAAGCTGAACTTTGATTTGCAAAACAGCTACTAATAGCTAGGT
>JAABNX020000045.1:4633184-4645963 GCA_015163995.2 Mormyrus lacerda | reverse complement strand
GATGATCGGGGGTGATGTTTCTGTTAATTCCATTCCCTATAATAAGACTGAGAATGTTCACAGGACTTGAGTAGTGATTTGTGAGCTGTTAATTGCTAGTAACTATTGAATTGTGGGAAGAAACATCCGCATAATTTCTGTATGTATGAGAGCAATCGACAGGTAGAGATAAACTCCCTGTGTGTGTGAACATACTTAGCCAAAGAACCTGATTCTGATTCTGACCAGGACCGGAACATGGATGGACGGCAGGAGAATGAACCCTCCATGCCGGCACCAGCATGGTGATTGTAATCGTGTTACCTGTCCTCATTGTTGCAGTGAATCTGCCGTTTCTGAATGCTGACAAGAAAATAAGGTCTCTAGCTGGGGAGCGTCGCCGGGAATGAGGAGCCGCATGCGTTGGTGATTTAGCCTCCCGTGGCCGGATTGCCACTCGGACACAAAGTAGGCCATGTCGCCCAACTGCCCCGTGCCCACTATGGCTTTAGCCACAGTCCAAATATAGCTGCCATTGACTCAGAATCAGCCACTGCAGCCTCGTACCCCAGGCCAGATGGACTCATTTCTGCATCGCTGTGGCAAACACGGACAGTTAGGGATGAGCGCCATTAATTGGAGCAGGCTTCCAATTGGAAGTCCATTTAATTCTGTTCCAATCTGAATCATACGTATATAAATACAGTCAAAGTTGCATATAATTTAGAGTCAAGTCAAAGTGGCTTTATTGTCATACCATGCATAGAGGTATACAGTCGCACAAGATAATATTCCCCCACGATCAGAGTGTGACAAACAGACAGCAAGCGACCAAAAGAGGGGCTCACCATAGTGACAGGGGGCAGAGTAAGAGGAGGTGGGTAGACACGAGACTGTATATATACATAGTGCTGAATGTATGTTAACAAATGTAAGCAATCAGTGTAATTCAATACAATGTTATACAATCAATGTGCTTTTGTGAATGAATGAAGCCGTTTGCCATCCACGCTTCAGAATGTAAGCGAACAGTGTGAGTAGAGTCTGTTTGTGTGTGGGTGCTTGTGTGTGTGTGTGTAGGGACAGGAATTATCAAATTCTATTATTCATCTTTTTTTCCCGTTCTTTGGGTTGCATTCCGCTGTCTGTTTTCTTCTCAGTGTAAAGACTCGGATTAGCACTGCTTTGTGCTCTTCTCACTGGGTATGATTCTGCACAAATTAATTCAAAACTCATAATCATCAGCATTCCCCCAATGGATTCAGTGAGGACTTCTGAACATGTCAAACACGTAGAAAGGAAACTCCTGATAGCTTTCCTGAAGTTTAATCTGGGGAAAAATTATTTTTTTTTCGTCTGTGGTAATTATATCATTGATTTGTGGTTTTCAATAGAAGTCTTTTAAAAAATAAATGCAATTTTTTAGCAAACGTATTTATCGCGTAATGTTTAGATATTTTTTGCTTTTTGCAAATATTCTCAGTTTTGTATTTTTCTTGCTCCTACAGGTACAATTTCTTTGTAACGCTGTCCTGTCATTTCCGAGTTTCATGTACAGTATATGATATTTGAATAACAACAGTTGTTGCCCCCCCCATATCAAATTATGAAGTAACTTAAACGATGAAATTCAGTGGCTTGAAATTGAGACCAAGAATACTTTGACTTTCAAAAGGACCTCAAGCTTAGACTTTGAGGGGTGATAGTAGCCCTAAGCATAACATTTAAAATATCTAGGACAATTTCTAGGACAGGAGCACCATAGCAACGTCGTTAAGCTTTATTTAAACCACCAAGGAGACACATTAAATTAGTCAGAACTACAAACTATTTCAATTAGCATCAGTAGAAAATGGAGAATACAAAATAATAGAACAAGCAATATTTAAGAACAGAAGCTCTTTCTATGTGTCAGATATTAAGTTAGTTGCCATATATCATCACCTAATTGCCTCACATTTATCATAGGTTCATTCATCTTAATTGTCAGGAGAGCATGACCCACAATGCACTCTGATTATTGTTCAGAAAGTATCCTGTCAGCTTGTGGATGAACGGATGAGCTGATTACCATTTTTCAAAATATTTCAGATTGTAGGCCGACTCTCGTTAACCAGCCTCAAAAAGGCATTCAAATCAGGGTCTGTGTCATTTTCTCAAAATGGAGCATGTGTACAACGGTGGTAAG
This sequence comes from Mormyrus lacerda, assembly GCA_015163995.2. Lineage (NCBI taxonomy): Eukaryota > Metazoa > Chordata > Actinopteri > Osteoglossiformes > Mormyridae > Mormyrus > Mormyrus lacerda. The sequence goes on along the minus strand of JAABNX020000045.1, from coordinate 4,643,796 downwards.
AAGGTTACAAATGATCATCTTGAAATATAGAGACACCTCAAGTATGGATGACAAACAGGTGCATAAAATATAGGCCAAGTCTTCAGAGTACTGATAGGAGCAGTGACAGTCTTGTTCCCGTTGTGCCTTTGCGGTCGCTCCTGGGGGGGGGGGCACCTTTTCATTTCTTTTTTGCGTTACTTACAAGCTGGTAATAATAACAAAATACAGCACTTTGTATCCCTCATGCAACCAGCAAGGCCTTCCGAGCACCTGCAGCTTCCCCTCCACCTGCAACGCTTGGGGGGGGGGGGGGGAGGGGGTCGGGCCCAGATATTTATCTTCGTTCATCGTTACTAATTCTCGCTGCGTGAATTTCTTAGCTATAAAGGTATAACCATTCCGTAGGGGATTTTTTTTTTGACCTTTAAACATGCCTAAGGGTATTTCTTTCCCCGCATGCTGGCATATTCGCAAAATCAAAATGCATGAGATATAGTCTGGCTCCCCAGATTTATTTTATGATGCCCTTGTAATATGTTCACTTTGTCAATATCGGGTAAGTAATGCATCCATGTTTGGCTTCTGTTGCTCATAAATGTAATCCGTTTTCCTTAAGCAGTTATCTATTACAAGGTCACTGGGGCCTGTCCCTGGCAGCGCAGGGCACGAGGCAGGGGACGCCCTGACTGAGATGCCATCCCATCGCATGGATTTACGTTCTCGCACACAGTCAAACGCTAAGCACAGTTTAGAGACAACAGTTGACATAACTGCGTGTATTTGAGTTGTGGGAGTTTTTAGATTGTAGTCTGACGCTTTTTAGGACGCCTTGATAGAATGAGCTGGTGGCTAAAGGTGTTACTAGATAGCGCCCCCTGGAGTGGATAGGCAGAATTGTTCATCATGTTGTTCAGTTTAACCACCACTCTCTTCTCCACAGCTGCCTGTCCAGGGTCAGCCCTGGGATAGAGCTGGCCTTCCTGATGAGTTTGCTCAGGCCTTTGGTTTTGCCTGATCGGGTGCCTCTTCTCCCAGCAGACAGTGGGAGAAGGCTGCCTGATGAACCTCTGGAAAGCTTAATTACCAAAGGACACAGGGCTCCCGACTGTGACCATTTAGTCGCATTTTGTGCTGTTTTGGAGACGGTGCAACTAAATGTTATAACTGGGTTCACCAGTGTGACTTACAAATTTGTATATCGTATACAGTATCACGTGAAACACCTGGGAGAGGGAATACGTGTGTGCGTGCGTGTGAGTAAGATACAGAGCTTTCCTAGAATTTTCAGTAAGAAGCCCTAGTGCTATTAGTGGAGAAAGTTACTTTGGATCTCTGCAACATAACACTGATTTGCTACACGGTAACTGTGTGCGAACAGCAGATGCGGGATCCGGACCATGCGCCATTAAGATGTCCACCTCTATGAAGAAGATGGAGGCAGCCAAAATCTAAAAGTGCTCCTCAGGAATCAGGAACCAATTTTCTCCTTTCAAAGGTTCCGATGGAGGCAGCAGTAGCCGATGCTACGGTGTCACTGAGAAGATACGGGATTGAAGTCTGCTGATCGCCAGCGGCATGGCACAACTGGAGTGGTCCTCAGGTCGGACTTGGAGAAGCGCTGCATCTAACTTTGAATGAATCTCCTGCGGATGGAAACTTTGCCCGTGTGAATTGAGAAACATAGCTAATCCTGCTAACATGGATAAACTACTGAAAGTAGGGTTTCCGCCCGATTTAATCTCAGCCACCACCTCAGCACTGCAGTGCAATGGACTGCCAATTGGCATTGTTATGCAAAAGTCTTAGGCAGGCAAAAAAATTTTTATAAATTATTCATCTGGATAGTAAGTGCATGTTTGCTCAAAACAAAACACAAAATTTAACATTGTAATATATGGAAATGAACAGTAACACAATAAAAATTAACAAGAATATCTTCTGCAAAAAAGTTACTCGTTACTTATATCATGTTGGACAGCGAGATGAACACCGATTCTTACCCAAACCTCTCCTCAGGGGCACCTCAGCCATCCCATGGATCTGTCAAACTTCGCCACTTGCTCATTTATTTAGTTAAATAACTCAATGAAGTATCGATTAGCCAGAGATGTCATGGCACTAAATATATAGAAATATTAGATGAGTGCTGCAAATACTGGGGTGACTTTAGGAGACGTTTTGAAATGGCTAAGCTGACACACTTTGGCAGACATAATATCATAGTTTTACACCAAGATGAAGATCATTTAAACATCAGTGTCTTTGACGTCTGCACAGTACTGTTATATCTACACATCCGTTTGCGATCATCACCAGAAGAAGTGGCTAGAAGGTGGGTGGATGATGTATCCAGTGTGACCAGAAAAGATTGGATGGATTAAATGAAGCAGCATTATACAGTGTTTCATTTCCTGTAGCCATTATTTTTCTTCTTTATGTGCAGAATTACAGTTACACACTGTTCTTAGGTCAGCCGAAATAATTAACGCCTAGATCATGTGTATATGATGGTGCAATCCTTTGTGGGGTGACTGGGATTCATGAATAATAATGGGTGATGTTAGATGAAGCTGGACCTGCATTAGATGCTTTAATGGGGGTATAGGAACTGACAGATTGCTCTCCTGTTGGTCCCGCTATCGGTGGGGGTGCTTTCGCCATCCCCCGCAGCGCGTTGCAGCATCTGCATGCCGCAGCCAGCTCATGAGAAATATCCTAATATGACATCAGAGGGATGCCAGTCGCAGCATTTATCGCATTCCGGAATGCGAGTTTTCATTATGGTTCCCGGTAAATAATGAACAATCAAGGGGGAGGGGGGGGGGGTCAATTCAATGAAGACTCCCAAATAAAAAACCCAACAAGCACCCAGAGGCCTGTAAGTCGGAAGACTCATCCCGCTGCCACAGACGGTTCGGGAAATTGACCCGTGTCCACTGGGAAGAGGCGGCCCGCAAGATTGCACAGCTCCATTTTCAGTGACACCCCGACATGTTGGCTGGAATGAAACAGAGGCGCGCTGGTTTGTAACAGGGTATTTGGAGCGGCGGCATTCTGGGAAATGTGAGCTCCAAGGCACAAGCTGAGAGATGACGTCACGGCCTCCTGAGCACTGCGTCTTTGTACCTCAGTGAGCCGTTACGATGGGAGCTTCACACGCACGGCACATGCCTAAAATAAGCACTTGTAACTAATATCTGTGCAGCAAGCATCTAGTAAATTAGCATAATTTGTTCAAGTTCCCGTTCGTATCTTTGTATAGAAACCACCAGAAAAACTCTTCTACTGTCCTCCATCACAGAAAACTCCCTGGCTTTTACATGTGTATTTTTAAGATGCAGGACTCTTATTTTGTTATGGTGACCTACTAGAAAACTCGGAATTGTTTAGTCTTTTACTGAGCATAAGGCAATGATTTTTTCCCTCTGTCTTCTGTACCCTGCTGTTCCCATATCTATACAGAGCTCTGTGGGATCCACGGTTTATAGACTGTGGATCCATTCACATCTGAAATGGGCAGATTGGTTTTTGTGCGTGGCCCATAATATGGTACAGTAGCTATGTGACCTCAGCCTGATCAGCCTCAGGGAGGAAGGTGAGAGATGCTTCGTGTTCCTGTCATTTTATTTATCCTGGTCAGCGGTCTGTGTTTCCTCTGCTTTTAAATGATTTCTGCCGGTAAACTTATACGGCATATGACTGATTACAGATCCCGGCACAGGAAAGGCACTGCTCTCTAGAACACATAAATAAATAAACAAGCAAAGGAAAGTATGAACAATCTCTTTAGAAAAGCTGTTTAAATGCACAGAACATCTACAGATTTATGACAGATGCAGACCATTCTTCAACATGCTAATGGTCCATTTCATGGTTTTCATTCTCTACATCATTCCCACAGCTGAAGTAAACACATGTCACCGACAGCTGTGTTTTAAAAGCTATTAAAAGGGGTGTCATGTCACCATCCTCCCAAGAGCAGGTGTTAACAAATATAATTTGTTTTTTATAATCCCTGTTATTGTTTATTTTATTTCCCTGTCCGTTTGGGGATTTGTTGGGTTTCCATATCCTGAGATTGTCCTCGTCCTAGCTGAGATCTGGAGTTGTCTCGAAAATATTTATCTGAGTGGCGAGAAGATTGGAGCCTTGTGATGTCACCACATGTGGGCCCCGCTTGGTCCAGACCAAGACCCTCACAACAAGAACGGAGACACAGAAGTAGCCATGAAAGCGTTTTCAGTCCCGCGCAAGCGGCCTCCACCATTGCTGACTGTATGAAATGCGAGAGAAAATATGCACAAACTACAGGTGGCGGATGGCAGAAGAGTGGCCGGCTTGTTTGTAGAGTTTCTGAAAGAAGAGGCGTGACTTTGAGCCAGAAAGGATAAACACGAAACCAAAGCTAGCTAACTTCCCTCTACGTGTTCTGAGAAATTAAGCACTGGGGGCAAACTCAGCTACCATCGCTTTTCCGCACAATGGTCCTGTACTGTACGCTTCAGAGAGTTTTACCCGAGGCTTGATTAACTCCCGTAACAGCAGGTCAGATGACTTTGGCCCCTGTGTTCCGGTGATCCGAAACTTCCATATGCTCCTGCTTTCAAGGATCCCACCCACAGACAATCTCCCGAAAGGCAAAAAGAATTTACGGCGTACAATGAAGCAGATCCTGGCACCGCTTTGATGTTTTTCTTAATCGTTACTCACCGGCTGACAAGATGTGAGTCGCCCTCAAAATCGAACTGCAGACTTCTCTCTCTCCCACTGTTGCGGACACCCTTTTTGTCCTTTTCTTTTTTTTTCCAGTCGTTCTGGAAGGGGCACCCGGATACGAAGTGAGACTCCTCTGACTTGGACAGCCGTTTGCGGCAGAGCGCCCTTGAGGAAGATGAAATGGCGATTTGCATGAAGGGCACTTTCAGATCAGCTATGATAACATGCAAATTTGCCTAGACAGATGATAGTCGTAGTGACAGAGTTTCTCTCACGGTATAGGCTCAGATAAATCATCTCAAAAATTCCCCCCTTCCCCCAGGATGGATTACAAATGAAAGCATACAAAAGGTAAATTCAGAGGAAAAATCAAAATCAATTCCATACAATGAGCCTAAGCCAACCTAGCCAATAGCCTACGAGGAGAGTAAGACATAGTGCTGAGACTATTGCTAACAACATTATCATACTGTACATTACAAATGATAAATAAAATGCTTTGCTCAGTAATATTTAAGGAAAAACTTGCAGGCGACAGCAGGAATGCCAACCTCTGGGTCATGCATCTCATGACTTTCAAATTACTCTGCTGCTACCTGGTAACGGATTTATGGGCTGCCCTTCTCTTCCAGCCTGACAGTGACACATGCATGGGCAAGGCGACAGGAGGGGCACAGGTGCACGGGCCGCTTGTGCGGAAAAAAGGCAATAATTAAAGCCAATTAATTAATCACTGACCTTGGTGATCCAAAGGATGACAGAGGAGAGCTTAATTATGACCGTGTGAAATAACTGCTAACATGACCAGAGTAGCATAAACAAAGGGCTTGATTTTTCATTTAGATTTTATTATTCATTCATATTTCACGATCCATGGAATGTGTGTGTAATATATAAGTCTCTGCGGGTATCAGATAGCAAAGCTGTGAGGATTAGTGCACCTGAGTCATTGTCTTTGTAACGTTTCACCATCACGTTGCCGAAAAGTTACAGCGCTGCTTTTACTGTGGCTAGTCTATCAATCAGTCACTCGTGTTTTATATAGTACTGCACTATGTTTACCAACGGGTTTACCGCAAATTGCTTTACGATGACTGACACACATTTCTCCCAGCGGGAAGTAGAAAAACAAACAACAAAAAAACGCCCACGGAGTCAATATTAGGAGAATGTACCCTTGACTTCGTAGAAGGCCTTTTAGCAGTGCTCATGGAACAGTACATCTATAGAGTGCAATACAAAGGTACAAATAACAAATGCACTTGGATATAGTAGATAAAATAATCTTAATGGTGGAAGACAGCAACTGGGCATGAGTGATATGGTCCTGGAATACCACTGCTGAGGGCACGGGCACCTCGGATTGGCCAGCAAAGGCGATCATTGGAGTCGAGGGTCATGTGGACACATGGATCTGTACACCAGAGTCTGGTGCAGGCTGGTTGTCTGGTTCCAGTGATGATCTGTTAGCTTAGGGCCAGATGGTCTCAAGCGTGCAGCAGAAGGCGAAGCAGGCTAAGTACAGTGCTGATAAATATTTAGATTATACACAAGTTGAGTTTAACTGATGCAATACAGAATAGCGTTGGTGAATCTAACTCTGGCAGCATGACAGAGTCAAGGGTATGGGAGACCTGAAATGCGAAAAAACAGCTATGATGCCTTCACTCACAGCCAGACCTGGTCAGGACATACTCTCAGCTTCATTACATGAGATAGAGATTACGCTAGACTGAAGTATTATGTCCTCGACAGGCAAATTAATCCATAAGACAGGAGTTAGTATATGAGGCCGCTTAACAACCTCTTGTGCTCTTAATTTACAGAGCAAATGCATCAACCTGCCTGTTGGAAACAAAAATGATTTGGCTACAGTCCACAGGGGACAAAGGTCTCTGAGATGTACTGTGGTAAGTCTGTTCAGGACATTAAAGGTGAAGAATAGTATTTTATATTTATACTTCTTGACAGGTAAGGGAGCATGTGAGGGTTAATATTACAATGCATTTTATTACTGTAAGAATGCTTGCGGCAAGCTTTTGTAGCAGTCAAAGATGCTTCGGGGTAGCTATTCCATGGCCTGAAAGCACAGTGTTACAATAATGCGGTTCCGGATAATGCTTCGCTGAGCTTTTCATTTTTCACAGTTTAGAAGGAGGCCCAGAGTACCTTATGGTGATTATACAGATTTACAAGTTTACTTATCTATATTTCACAATTGCCATCAATTAGCAAAATGCTTGTGAACAATAATATCCTGAAGGAGACAGCAGTCATAGGGAAAATAATATTGGACCCAACGCTGAGCCCTGAGGAACTGTGCACCTGAATGGCGAGCATTTCCACCATATACTTAAAGAAACTGGTCATGGTCTGACCTATGACCTGATATACAAAGCTAGGAAAACCTTGTGCAGGAAAACAGACAGCTGGAGGACGATGTCTTTCTAAATTTTTTCATAATAATGAAAGGTTTGCTATTGGTTTGTGCATAAATCTCACAGATCAAAATTAGGCATTGAATCTGGCCTTGATTAGAGTCTTTTAAGAGATGTGGAAACATGCGTAACAGATTTTAATAGAATCTAATATGAATTTTCAGTAATTATGCTACCATACTTCAGGCACAGGCAGCAGCTCACTATTGCCGGAGACTACTATTGTAATGTCAGTCATGGTATTAAATCCAAGGTAAAGCCTTTCTCTCTTGATATTGCACATGCATTTCCATTAAAACTGCAGGCAGGCAAAAATAAAAAATGAAATCAATCAAACTGGAATTTCAGAAAACAATGATGAGTAGTAACCCTGATTGAGGTAGTGTTTTTAATGGCAGGCTTGCCCCGGAAGATAGCAAAACACACATTATACCTGATTTAAACATATCCATTTACAAGTGCTAAAACCCCAGTTTTTTCTTTTACGATTCATGCTTTTTTCGAAAGCCACTTTATTTCAGTCACTGGCTTGCCCACTTTCATTCTGAGAGCATTTGAGTGAGCAGCCTTTACAATATTTCCTGCATTAAAAGCATTTTGACCTTTAGCTTATTACTATGAAGGACCCCTTCCTGAAAATTGTGTCAAGACTGCGTTTACTGTCCCAAAATTTGAGGTGGATGCAGGGTTGAAAACAAAATTGTGTTCCTCTGACTTTTAAAAACACAGGCAACACAAGGATATATTATACCTGCAAATAATTCCTTTCTTCACCTTATATTTTAGTTGCATTTTTCCCATTTTGTAACGAAGCACACAATTTAATACAGGAAAAATGTGAAAAAAATGAAGTATGCTTCCACTGAAATACTCCTGTTTTTAAAATTATTGTTTTTAAAACCATTCCTTGCTTTATTTTAGACAGGCACTTTGAATCACTATAAGGCAAGACTGACATAGGAAAAAAAATTTAGTATAGTAAAAGAAAAATCCAAATCCAAAGAGTAAAGGAGCTTTTATTTAAACGGGGTCATGTCAAAGTGTCTCTTTCTGGAAGGAGTACCAAAAACATGTTTTCCCTCCAGCTGCAAGCAGGACATCATTGCAAAAGTCATATCCTAAAAAATGTAAAAAAAGTCAAATATGGCTGCGAACTTTTAAACATCCGAGATGATAAAAGAAAATTTAGTGTGACATAAAATGGCATATTTGCCCATTTGGGCAGCCCTTTGGCACCAGTGAGTTCTTAGTGTTTTTTTGTGTTATGGGATCGATTTCTTATTCGTTCAGAGCCGGAGTAATGAAGAGCAACGAGGAATGAGCGAGACTGAGCTCTCCTTAACTCCACGTTTAAGATGTGATTGCTACTGACTTGTAATTAAGTGACATACAGGAAGCGGGCCCTGTCCTCAGTTTCATTCCCTAATAAAACTGCTCTGTTGAACTTACAGAGCAGACAGATGGCCATGAATTGCGGCACTCTGTTTGCTAAAATGTCATGAGCGCCGCAGTGTCCCGTAAATTGCTTGATAATTGACCAAGTAATTGTCCAGTCATTTTAGTTTCCCGGCTTATTCCAAAAAAAGTCCAAGTTAAAAGCAATAATTTATTTCATAACAGATATTCATAACAATGCTTGCAGTTGCTGTATGGTTTATGGTGTTAGTAGGTGTCTGCGAGCAGAGTAGATTTTATAACACACTTTAGCCATTTTTACAGCAAGGAAATTTACTGAGGCAATTCAGAGCAAGCGCTTCACAGACAGATGCTACCACAGTGCAGTCCCTTGGAATTTAAGCCAGACGCCTTCTGGTGACAGCCCATAATATTCCTTAACCACTACCCAGGCTATGACCCTGTAGGGGTTCTTCTGTTATGGCTCAGAACAGAGTGATATCCCACCCTGTGGAATCCTGCCGTTTGCAATAACACATGTGATCCATAATGCATAGAATATGAAATGCTGCCAATTGACACAGGACTTCAGAGATCTTCTGCGTGAGCCTGAGGATCCTTCACATCTATTGATGGCTCTAATGCTGGGCTTTTTCCCCGTTGGCCTTTTGTCCAGCCACGGTTTCAGGTAAACACAATCATGAACAATATCAAACAAAGTCTATGTGAGAGGAAAATAGTAAATAATGGACATTCACAAGACGAGGTTTCCCACTTTGGGGAGATTAAGCCCTAAATTTGAAAGCTCTTGCAAGAAAATGTTGTTGATAAATTTTGAAACTGGACAGCTGGCTGTCATGGAGAGCAGAACTTCATTCTGGATTTAGATCAAATGAAGCAGAAGGGCAGAAGAGTGTTGCTAGGAGGTGTTCTGCAGTAGCATTCATGAAAATGAAGGGATTCTGGCGAGTCTACTCATTTCGATACGTATGTAGTGACAGTGCGGGCAGAGAGTAGCGAGGAGGACAAGGTGTCCATCGCGCCCTCAAGGCTACCAGCTGAAATATCAGGCTGTCGCACAGTAAGGAACAAAAGGTGTGTTAATTAAAGGCAAACAATGTTAAACAGTGAGGTCACAAGGTTTTGGGTTATTCTCACGAATACAAGATCTTTATGAGAAATACAATGAAATACAGTGTTTGTTTTTCAGTATATTAAAATGATATAATTGTTGCTGTGATTTAATGATTTATTTAAACCATTTTCTCCAAATATGTTGCCAAACCTTAACAGTTTTGAAATTAAATAAAGCACAAATTTAGATCAAATGTTTTCTTAAAGGTTGGACTTCATTATGTACAATCCACAAAAAAACAATCAATTGGTATGACAAGATGAATATTTTTTTTGTTAATGTTGCAATTTTTTCCTCATCTTCTCATTTCTTGCCCTGGATTTGATTGAATATTTTTTTTTTATTACAGAAATAACTGCTAATATAATAAAACTGATTAACTAACTTAGAGGCAAAATCGACAGTTTGGAAAATGAAGATATATAATTTGAAAAATGAGAGAAACTTGAAATGTTATGGTAATGCCCCTATATTTGTGTGGAATGTCTGACCGATGTTGGCCTACCCTGGCAGACTGCTATCATTGTGCATTACTAGTGCTCTCATGACCTGAATCATGGTATGCTGCTCAGGTTTTGATGCTCCTGACGTCGCCGCCGAGTTTTTAGCTTCGTCAGAACTGCGTCCAACTGCGAGAACATGCACACACACTCTCAGGACAACAGGCAGAGACCACAGACTGGGGAGGAGATGAAGATTCAATATTCACGATTTTATTTGCAACATGCACAGCTATACATGTCACAAATAGTGAAACGAAAATCTGGCCTATAAAAAAGGGACTAAAGACAATTGAAAGTGAATACGAAAGTTCAAACAAGGAGACCTAATGAATGCAAACGTGTCCAAGCACATCAATCCAGGTTTTATATAAATAGTAAGTCTAACCCACTTTTTTGCTGTTACGGCTATTCATCAGTATACACAGTGTGCAAATGGCAGTATA
>JAABNX020000045.1:4595888-4624392 GCA_015163995.2 Mormyrus lacerda | reverse complement strand
AGCCTGCACTGGACAAAGGGTTCCGTGCTCACTGTCAGCCTGCACTGGACAAACGGTTACGAAGATGGATCAGTACTCATTCATTATAATTAACATTAATATTTAGTAACACACAATAACAAAATTACGTAAAGGTAATTTAATGTGATCAGCTCGATGGATGCAGAAATAATCGTCCATTATACTCAGGCTGAACATTCTACTTAAATGTTACTAACCACACCATTAAAATATGATCTACTGAAGTGCTGATTTCAGGAAGTACTACATCAAAAACCAGATGAAAATCAGTGCATTGTCCATCCATTCATTTTCTGTAACCGCTTCAGGGTCACAGGGGGTGCTGAGCTCATCCTGGAGGCTACAAGCACACAGCAGGGTATAACCGAGGATCGGGTGCCAACCCATTGCAGGGCACACGCACACGCCATTCACACCCACTGCTCCAATTCACCTTAGCATGTCTTTGGCCTGTGGGGGGAGAACCGGAGAACCCGGAGGAAACCCCACAGCACAGGGGGAACATGCAGACTCCACACACATGAAGCCATGGTGGAGACTCGAACTCTGACCCCAGTGGCGTGTCACTGCGCCACCGTGCCACCACTCGGTAAATCTTCTAATGTCGGGTTGCAGGGTGATTCACTGGGCAGCATGTAGTTTCCCACCTCTAGGACTTGGAGTTGAATCCCACTGTGCCTGTGCAGTTCGATACTCTTCCTACAGTATGTTGTGCTTTCATCCTGGATACCCTTAATTCAAAAACATTCAGATAGGCTACAGGGAATCGCCCCTGAAATGGAGCAGGCACCCTGTCGTACCATTGCTTTTTGGGATAGGTTCCAAGCCCACTCAGAACCTTCTCAGGACAAAATTCTGGGAGATGGATGATTATATATTGTAATACATTTTGTGGACTGGAAAAATAAACATTTTTTAATGGGTTTTGCTATTCAACTTGAGGATTTAAACCAAAATTATGACCCAAAAACAATTTCAGCAGCACATTAGAGACGGAGTAGCAGTATTTCTTTTTTTTTTGCCCTTTTTCAAAAACACCATTTGCATTCTGTGTTATTCTGAAAATTGCAGTTTGTGCATGTCAGATTTCCAGACGTAAATTACATGTCTATTTGCTTTGCTATCCCATGGTATCAATTAAGGAAATAATGTACTCTCAACATATCCCAAATGGCCTTTGAAATATTGCCACGAAATAAACATTTTAACATTTACACAGGACCCAGACACAGTGTTTTCTGCCAGCGTGTTACATTCTTGTATTACACTAGTATCAGCTGCTCATTTTAAATCATATCTGTTATATCCAATCTATAGAGGAGTCTCAATTTATTTCTTAGACAAATATCTGAAAAATAGCTAGACTTTCCACATAAGAACCTTCCGGGCTGTTTTTAAGGTGCCTGCATACAAATTTCCCCTGGCACTGCGGCTCCTAAGACGAATGGATTTTCCACTCTGTTGCCACCTTCGCTTCTGGCTCTCTGCCAGCCTCCGAGACCATTTGACTGTTTCCTTTCACTTGGCCACTTGAATTTAGCTTCAGTTCATTTTGCTGTAATGTTTCACGACATACAATTAGGTCTGTAATAAAGTCCATGCGGTGCATCAAACGAATAACGTACAGCAATGAAGAAAAGCACCTTTCTCTCCATCTAAACTCTGCAACCTCTTATCCGGAACAATTCCAGACGGCATGGGGCAGGGGGCACCCAAGATGGGACGTGATGCTGTCTCAAGATAAAGAAAAGGAAATTGCTTATAAATATGTACCAGTAGTTTTGTTTTCTCTCACTTATTGCATCTAGAGGCATGTACAGGGGCAGGACCATGGGAACACTGACCCTAGCTGAAAGCTGATTGGCTACTGAAGTGCCACCTCCCCTGTCACTCATCTAATCAACACGTATCATTGGCTTATGATAAGGTTGGTCACCCTGTTTGAATTATAGCCCCTCTTGCGCCGCTTACCTTACAAAAATCCCAGACTCGCCGCTGATTGCATCTAAAAAGCTACTAAGAGATGAGTTAAGAGATGGTTAAATGATCGTTTGATTTATTCAGAGTATAATTTCACAAAGCTAAATCTTACAGTACACTAAACACTGCTTGATATTTATGGCACAATGACTGATGATGTTGCTATGTGTTCAGTTTGAATATAAATAAAAATTTCACCCACATGCAAACGAATCATGTCTGATCTAAGGCTGACTGAACAAGATGCATCTCCTAGATGAGTAGATCATTTGATCAGGAATCATGTTCTGGAGCACGAAAAAATGCATTTTCTCAGAAACTAATGCACAAAAAAAATCTAAAACAATGCAAAGAGACACCTTTAGCACCACAAAGAGAAACCTATCTTTACACATTTGTGAGTAAACGGTTTAATGTATTAAATGGACTTACGCGGATTGTTGTCAGGGAGGCAACTATGTCAGTGTCAACAACATACAAATTAATCTTGCTTTATATCCGCAATTAACAATGCTAGTTATCTACCTACCAATGTTAAGATGGTAAAATTAGTGATATGAAGTAATCTTGTAATCTAATTCATTTGATGACTTACAGTCCTGTTGCCCTAGGGTCTGTACCAGGATGCAGGATTGCTTGTTTAGTCAGCTAACTTGTCAGGTTTTAGGTGGTCTGGGCAGAATGTAAGTGACCAAAGTGAACAAAAATGTCAGTTTAAACTGGGGCACCTTAAACCCAGAAAGTTATTCAGCTAAGTAAGAAATCCACATTTGTGATACGGGCCCCTAGTCCCTTTTTTATTTCCTGCAAAAGTCCCGGTCATAATGACTGCCTGTTTTGTAATGTTTGGCCCAATGGACTTGAAGAGGCAAAAAACCTGACAGGGTGGTTGGGATAGTCTGGTTCTGGATGCTTTTTGGTCTGGATCTTGTCAGATCTCGGAAAAACAAAACCAATTTTCCGATCTCCTTGTTACTCCATCGATCTTTTAATCCAGTGTTTCCCAATCCCACAATTGGTCCATGTTTTTGCTCCCAGCTCCCTGCCAGGTCAGGCAGTCAAAAACGTGGACTATCTGTGAGTCCCTGAGGACCAGATTGGGACACACTGCTCTAACCGCTTATCCTGTTCAAGGTCACTGGCACTGACTCTAATGTCCTTTTGATTAGAAATGTACACAGCGATTCTACATTTACATTACAGCAGTAAAAATGAGGCTGAAAGCCTTTATTGAAAGGTGCCATTGGAAAATGAATTGATGTAATCAAGGAAGCAGGATGTCTCACGGTTGAAGATGTTGCCAAGTACGTCTTTGCATCTGTTTATCAGTTCTGTGGTGTGCGTATTTTTCAGAGACGGCATCACGGGCAGAGACTGGGTACTGACATCCGGCCAAAGCACCGAGTCGAATGGTGTCAAATCGGGGGAAGAGCCAGCCAATGACCACAGTCTGGGTCTCCAAGAATTAGCATCCATTTGAAAGCATATTAATTAAAGTGAGACACAAATCAGGGGTTGTCAGACAGCTGAGTTAGGGTGGTGGTGGTGGGGGGGGGTGGTTGGGAAAGATCAGAATGATGGGAAAGGGGTCAGAGCACAGAGATGCAGAGGGGGCACCATCACCCATCTTGAATTAGCTAGCTGAAGTCACATGACCACTGGGCTCTGGGTCACCCTGTCTTTATTTGCTTCACCTTGCAGCACTCCTTTGGACCAAGATGGCAGCCTTAATGGGCCCAGTGTGATTTTTGGACTCTTAATTGCCATGTGCTGTCAATCAGAAACTGGTGGGTAACCCGCCCACTGTGTACCACTAAACCAGCATTTCTCAACTCCATCCTCTGAGACCCATAGACAGTCCATGTTTTTGCTCCCTCCCAGCTCCCTGCCAGACTGTCTACATTTTTGCTCCTTCCCAGTTCCTGGGTAGGGAGCAAAACCTGAAAAGTCTGGGGATTCCTGAGGGCCGAGCTGAGAAACACTACTTTAGACAGTGCCTGACTCCAGTGCCTTTCATTTAACTCAATTCAAATTGAGCGTCCTTATCCAGGAGACGCGTTTGGACTCAGAGGCACTTTCTGGTTGCCAGCCAACGCTAACATCCCCCCCGACTGTGTTGTTGTGAATTTTAAAAACGCGTCTGTAACAAAACAAACCCATTATCTCTGCAAACTGTATCTCTCTAATCAGAGACGAGGACTTTATCAAAGCCATCATTTAATTATGCTAATTTCAATTTGCCTGCTTAATACACAACCTCCAGATTCAACACACCGAGATGTGGATGAATGATCATCGACTTCAATTTTTGGAGCTGCCCATCTTTCAGCAGTAAAGATTCTGTTACCTCCCCCCAACCTTTGCCCAGGACTCTTTTGGGGAAAGTTTTTATAGCAAATGGCTGTTCCTGAAGAGTGATGCACAATAAATCCCATGCTCATATGATAGTGAATGTTCTGTAACACAAAGCTGAAACGCCATCACATTCCACGATAAAACTGGAACCTGATATTTCAAACCAATGATCAAAAACAAACGCATTTCTCATTCGATGGCAGAGAAAAATCAGTAACATGTAAAAGGCCGTATGCTGCAACGTGATTCCATTGCCCTAACATCTAATCTAAAATGCTCTTAGTGCAGCGGTGGGCAATCTTATCCGCAAAGGGCCGGTGTGCATACAGGTTTTTGGGGTAACCTGTAGGTCAGCTGTTCAAACCCAGGTGTGAGGACTCCTCAGCCAATCAGTCCTCTAATTAACAATCTAATTGGGGAGCTGCAGTGAAAATACACATGTATACACAGCGACCCTTTATGGATAAGATTGGCCACCCCTGCCTTAGTGCAATGAGACAGCCAGCTAAAAACATACAGCTACGGAAAAAATTTAGAGACCACGGCACAATTTTTTGTTTCACTCATTTCCCAATATGAAAAAATTTTGAACCAGGCTGCAACCTGCTGCTCGGCGTTGCCTTCTGCCAGCCGAACCACGATTAAACCGGGATTCAAAAATGCACTTTTCTTTAAAAACCTCTCAGAAAGCCTCTTCATTTTCTCCGCGGTTGTAAATCATAAAACATAAAATGGAGGCACACAGTGTAGTGTCCAGAAGCCAAATTGCTTGAGGGCAGACATCAGGAAAAACAGGAGCTTTATTGAATAATGCAAAAGCGGGGAAACAAAACAGGACTGTGGGGGGTCAAAACGGGAAGGCGTAGCACGGGGAAGGGCAAAGGCAACGGGAGGACGGACATTAATGACTGGACTGGAGATGACGAGACAAACAGGTGATTTCCCCACAAGGGTTAGGAAAAAGAGGCAAAACAAGAAGGGTAAAGAGGAACAGGCGTGGCTGGTTAGGGGTATGACAGGGAGGAGACTGGCAGGGATATGACACATGACGGTTTGCAGCGTTAACTGTGAAAAAGTTTATTGGAAATAAGCCTTTTAGAAAATTATGCTGCTTGAGACCCAGTTGAATGTGAGAGAGAGGGGGAGGGACTAAGGAGCTGTAAGTATAAACACCTATACAGGTGCGCCCCATAACTGTGACCA
This sequence comes from Mormyrus lacerda, assembly GCA_015163995.2. Taxonomy (NCBI): domain Eukaryota; kingdom Metazoa; phylum Chordata; class Actinopteri; order Osteoglossiformes; family Mormyridae; genus Mormyrus; species Mormyrus lacerda. The sequence goes on along the minus strand of JAABNX020000045.1, from coordinate 4,618,833 downwards.
GTACCACCAACTGCTCTTGCACTGCCATCACAAGGCCAGAGGGGAGCAAGGGGGTCATCACATGTGTGAGTGCATGTGCCCTGTGATGGACTGCATCCAGACTGGGGTGTCCCTCTGCCTCATGTCCAGTGCTGCCAGGGATAGACTCCAGCCATTAAAAATGCATGAAAAATACATGGATGTACTAAAGGCATCTGATAGTCATGAGAAGAATGTATATTGCCCTTCCATTAGTCACCACAGTTGGTGCTATACTTTCTGGTTAAAAACCAGGCAGAAATAAGAAAGGGGAAGAGTGACCTTGAAGCAGCTTTCGCCCATCAAATGAGTGCTGCTTCACAATAGCTGATAAGACTTCGCAGGAGACCGTGGCCTCATGGGGGAGAACCTCAGGCAATCAACCGCTGACAGGCCGGCCAAGGAAGAGCCCCACCGGCAAGCTGAGGAAGTGCTGGGAATCAAAGGGTGGCCCGTTCGAGGAAAGATCGACACCCCGTCGACCTAGACACCGCAGGAGATGCAGCGAAGCTCTTCAATTAAGTCCGATTTGACGTTAATCCCATTAATTATGGATCATAGGAAAACGCAGAGTTAAGAAGTAATGAATTCATCTTTCCAGTGATGCATCCAGTTGATGAAGGCAGGGGATATTACATGTTTAATTGGGTGTCCCGTTGTTATATATCTGCAAACAGTCTAAGTGCAAAAGACAAGGACGTCCCTGATTGATGCTACAAGTGTCTTAATGGGTGTTTACAGCATGCTGGGGATGTACCTGCTTGCTATGAATAAACCCCAGCTAGCTTGAGGTCAGTAAGTGTCTGATTTGGATAAACAATCCAACCCACCCTGGGAAGCGGGGAGGTGACATAGGACACTCACACAAATCGATAAGCACAACTCGTGTTCGGTTCAATGTGCTGCCTGTTTGCTTGCTAAGACTAATGTCATTCTTTAATAATGAGAGATGGATATCATTTTTATTAAGGACTTCTGGGACAACAGCAGAGCTTTGTGTTAATACATTGCTGAGCTCACCAACTCACACGAGCGAATCACATTCTGCGTTCGATATCCAGCAGCACCTCATCAATTGACATTATGTCTGCTGTGTTGGTTGGAACTGCTTTATGTTGCGGAGTGCCACAATATTACCACTCATATAATTCGAGGCTGCACATTGATACTGTCATTGAGAAGTAATGGTGATGCATGGTGTGTGAAGATGCAGTAAAGTTTTATTGAACTGTATGTATTGTTCGACTGTTGTGAATGTATATGAACAGATCTGGGGCCTCATGTATAAACGGTGCGTACGCATGAAAATGTTGCGTACGTCCGTTTCCACGCTCACGTCGAGATGTATAAAAACGAAACTTAGCGTACCGCTACGCACATTCTCACAGCAGCTCCAGACACGGCGTACACACATTTCTGCTCTGTTTTATAAACGGACGGCAGTCATTGCTACTGTGGTTTCCCTTGTTAAACTCACAGTCATGATGAGTATCCAATACACCGACATTAATTGTATGTTGTACGGCACCTGATTTTTAATCAATTTGTAACAATAAAACAGTGCAGAAAATGACCGAACTGTTACAACTACCATGGCAGCTCTTGCGCTATTGGAAGACATAGCTTATGGAAGAATTAGAAGAGAGACCGTATTCAGGGATCATAGTGATTTCTTGGCTCATGATGATGACTGGCTTCTAAGTCGATTCAGATCTCCAAGAGCAATCCTTTTGGAGCTGTGTGCTGAACTGGGGCCAGCATTACAAAGACAGACGATGAGGAATTGTATTATACCTGTTCCTTTACAACTTCTTGTCCACTCACGAGTTCTTAGCCAGTGGTGCTTTTCAGCGAGAACTTGCATACCAATCGGGTATTTCTCAGTCAACGCTGAGTCGCGCCATGCCAGCTGTATGGGACGGCATCATCCGCTTCTCACCCAGATATATAAAATTTCCTTACACTGTGGTTGAAAAGGCAAACATTACAGCGCAATTTGCAGCGATGTCTGGTTTTCCCAATGTAATCGGAGCCATCGACTGCGCGCATATTGCTATAAAGGCACCTTCAGAGAACAAATTTGCTTATGCTTATGTAAATAGAAAGCATGTTAACTCTTTTAATGTACTGTCATGTGTGATTCAAACGTGTTTCATTAATACATGGGCGTCGTCGCCATTAAATCTTCCATAATTATTTGTTTGGATAGACCCACATTTAACATAAAACATTAGTTTTATGCCAGTTTGTCCCCCCCATTCAAAATGGTTAAGATGCCCCTGCGTTAATGTTGTGGCTAGATGGCCTGGCTCAACCCACAATTCGTTCATTCTCAGAAACAGTAGTGTTGGAAACAAACTTGAAAATGGGGTGGTGTGTGATGGCTGGTTGCTCGGTAAGATTTTTCCTATTTTATAATTTGGCCCAATACTGTAAGCTTTGTTTGATTTAACCATTTGGCAACTCCTTAGGGGACAGTGGGTACCCACTGCAGTCGTGGCTTCTCACACCGCTCGCAAACCCACAAAATGAACAGGACATAATGCTGACCCCCATTCTCGGGCGGTGGTGGAGCGCACTGTAAGGCAGCTTTAAGGCTGTTGGTGCTGCCTGGACAAGACCGGTGGGGTGCTGCTAAACATGCAGTCTGCAAAAAGTGTGTCGCATTGTACACGCATGTAGCGTGTTGCATAATCTGACACAAAATCGTGGCTTGTCGGTATCCGAAGAGCTTAGACAAGATGAACCTGACCCTGAGCCACCAAATTTTCCGCTAAATGGAACAACGTTACAAATTCAGTATCACACAGCATATCATTTAGATGTTTTAATTCATTGACAACATCTCTTACAGCGTTCACGATTTCTTTTTGTAACTGCAGCACAGCTTCACTTAGCACACAGCCGGATGGTCTCTGAGTTTCTGAGGCACGGGAATGTCAGCGGACGTCCTCGGCACTGGGGGCACCTCTTGTACTATTATAAACTAAAATAAACTAAAGAATAAAGAATGCCCGTCCCGCCTGTCCAGCCCGGCTCGGCAGTTGGCGCTTCAGCTGCCACGCCCACGGCCCCTGCTGTGCCACCAGAGGACGCCACTCTGCCCACGGTGCTGCCTGCTGCTGCCGCCACGCCCGCGGCTCCAGTTGCGCCGCCTACGGCCACGTCCACGGCTCTGGCTGCACCGCCTACGGCCTGACTGCCTCTCCTACATCCGTGGAGGAGGAGCTTGAGTGGGACCCCTCAGGGACCTACCTTCTGACTGTTTCAACGTCGTCCCATCGAAAGCGATCCCGAACAGCGCCACGCCTATCTGTGTCCAAGAAGGGGAGAGGACATAGACGTCGGGCTGTGGTCCCGCCCGCCCTGCCCCCTGGCTCACCCTCGTTGGCTTCGGCTGGGGCTCGGGCAGCGCCTACCCTGCCTGCGGCTCCTGGTCGGTGGTCGCCTGCGGGTCCCCCTCTGCTACCTCGTCGCCCGGCCTCAGTCCCACCTCCAACTCCGCGTCGGTCGCCTGCGGTTCCCCCTGCGCCAGTGATTCAGCGGACAGCACCTTTGCCCACTGTGATGCCGTCTTCGCTGGCTGCAGCTTCCCCCTTCTCCTTCCCTTTGCTGTGGGCCCCACCGACTCCTTCCTTGTCCCCTTCGTCTGTCCCTCGTCCTGTCTCCTTGCTCCCATCGTGGTCCCCTCCGGCTCCCTCCTCCCTGTCGCCTGCGGCCCCTCTGGCCGCCGCCTTTTACCTGCCGGTGCTCCCTTGGGCTCCCCTTTGTCCCCCGTCCGTTCCTGTCTGGTCTCCATTGTCGGCTCCTCGTCCCTTCCTCCCTTCTGTTTCTGCTCCTCCTCCTCCTGTGGGTCCTTTGTGCATTCCTGGTCCTTTTGTTCCGCCTTTCTCCCCTTCTCCTGTGTCTCCCTTCCTGGTCTGTCTGTCTGCGTTTCCCGTTCTGTGTCAGGTTTTGTCCTGGCTTCTGCCCTTGTGTTTGTTAGTGTAAATTCTTCGCACGTCGTTATACATGAGGCCCCTGGTGACAAGAGCAAATTCTGAGTCTAAGTGATATAGAGTTCACCCTGCAGTTTTCCCCCTTTTTTTCTGCCTTGTTTCTGCCAAAGCTAAGAGAAGAAGTTGACTGCACTGGAGGATGGACCAGGAATGGCAAAGAAGAAGAAGAAGAACTGGGAATGAGTGAGGACTTTTCAAAATAGTTTCATAGCAGGAATTCAGAAAGCGTAGAAATTGATGGCAGTGTTGGAGAATATGGCATAGGCATCGAATGGATTGAAGTGCCCTGCTAAAAGCATAGAAAATGAGAGAAAAGTAGAGTGGTGATTCTTGAGTGTAATGGGTGAGATGACATATAAGTTACTACAAAATTTATCTGTAAGAATAAAACTCTCAACAGGGGAGCTTTAAAGCATGGGCTCATCCAGGCTGAAGCCTGGGGCCACTGCTAAAATGGGGCCACAAAAAGGGGCTCCTAGGTCGACAACTATAACATCAATGAAAATAGTAGGGGCCTCTGACATCTGAAATAGCCCAGGGGACCACGGTAATGTGCCTCTGCATCTCAAAGAAATTATAAAGACAGTGTGCATGAGCAAGATCACTGTAACCTGAAAGCACCAGTGAACAATTTAAATGTTAATACCATAAGCAGCGTAAAACGAAACCTAGAACATGTAGCAGGGCATGGCCAGTTTGATGAGGGTTCACTTGATGCGTCGAGGGATCGACCTCGTTTGCAGGCCGCTACGTGAAAGCAAAGAGCAGCGGCTCCTTACAGGAAGAGAGCCAGAGCAACCAAGTGGCTTAGAAATAGGCCTATCTATGGAAACAGTCCACGAAGGATGAATTGGCAGACGTCATCACAAAATGGCCAGAGAATGTGAAGGCGTGTTTTCCTTGTGGAACGAGATCTCACGGTCCAGCAGGCTCCTACTTTAAAGACAAGGAATGTAACCTGTGCAGCAGAAAAGGACACATTTTGAAAACCAAGCAAAACGAGAAGAAGCTGAAACTAGGAAAAGAGACTAAAGGTGAATGAGACAAAACAAATTCGGAAGAATCCAGAGCAGCCTTGGCATATTTGGAACTTCTCGCCGCGAAAGAACGTGGTCGTTAAATTATTTGGGTGACAGAAACCGAGGGAGCTGAAGATGGAGCAAGATATTGGGTCCCGTCAATCATATCTTGCAAGGACTGCAAAGAAAGGTTTGCACACGTCAAGCTGAGACATACTTTAGTCTTTCTGAGAACATACACAGAGGCGAAGATTGCTCCAGTGAGTAATCCTAAAGTGACAGTTAAATATAAGAACAAAAGGCATGTAATGGACTTAAATGTGGTGCGACTCAGAGGTGTAGTTTGCTGAGAGTTACAGCACACCGTCCACACAGTGCAAGTTGCAAAACTTATCAGATCGTTTTGCTCCGGTGCTCCAAGACGGAATTGGGAGTCTAAAACACATCAAGGCAAAGATAGCTGTGGAACAGCAAGCACAGCCAAATTTTGTCAAAGCAACCTCAAAGGTTGAGGCAGACCTTAAACACCTAGAGACCATGGGATTCTGTCTAAAGTTCAGCAGTTGGACTGGGCCCTCCTAATGTGGCTGCGGTCAAGAAGACTGATGCTCAACATAGTCGACAGTGAATTTAGGGTCACAACAAATCCAGGGCTCCTTACAGACCAGTACCTGCTACTGTTGATAGAAAATATTTGAGCTTCATTCTTTGGGCGGCAGGACTTTGACCTTTAACAGACATGGTGCAAGTTTACTTACGAAATCTCGATGGTGCTGGAGGAGTCATCAAAATAAAGATCAATACCCACAAGGGCCTTTTCCAATACAATAAGCTGGATTCTGGGGTCTCTACCACTGTTGTGTGTCACAGATCAATAGACCAGATCTTATAGGACATCCCAGGGGCTTAGTCTTATCGAGAAGATATTATTGTAAAGGATACTAATGATGGCTCCTCTCTGGCCAATCACAAAACAGTTCTGACTAGACGGCCAGACTTTGGACTAACAAAATGAGTGGACGCTTTAAAGATCCTATAGACTACTGCAGACACAGGATTGACAAGGAATGCCTTCATGAATCCCAAAAGATGACTAATGCTGCCCCAAAGCCCAATGATGTCAGCCAGCTGCATTCACTTTTGGGTACTGTTAATTATTATAGCAATTTTTTTTTAAATTAGCTGCAGTGCTACATCCTTTGAACCGCTTAAGTGAAGGGCTCGGGGAATTGGATGAAAGACTCTGAGCAGATGGTTCAAACTGCAAAACAGCTTTGACACATTGACACAAAAAGTACTGAAACACTGCACTCTAGACTTGAATGTAGTGCTTCGCCATAAGGTATTGGTGCAATACTTTCCCGCAAGACGTCAAATCGCACCAAGCTTAGGTGAATAAAAAGCATGCCCAAACTGTGGAGGGCTTAACACTGGTCTGTTGGACAATGAAATAACATGTTTACTATGGTAAACATTTTATCTCAGTCACTGATTATCAACTCTTATTGGCTGTCATTATCCAAACAAGTCCATCCCTGTCATGGTCATTGCCAGTTTACACAGATACACCATGTTCTTATGTACCCATTATCGCAGCACTGTCAGATCAGAGAGGAAACCAGTCAATTCAACAATGGCAAGAGTATTGGAGCTAAAGGTGGTTTTACATTTACCTGAGTATTCAGTTTGTAGTGAGCAGTTATCTACAGTACACATCAAGGCTGCACTGCATGGGGGCTCCAGGTCAATGCAGCACCAAAACTTGAATCCAGAGTACTGGTAGGGCCAAGAGTCTTCACAGTGGAAAATGGACGTCAACCAAAAGAATAAGCATCCTTCATAGTCTGTTTGCTCACACAGGACTGATTAGTAACTATGGAATTCAGTTCACATAGGAGGAATCATAGCCTATTATCAAGAAGATTGATATCTAGTGCATTATAATAGTACTATTTGTTCAGACTTCCATGAGAATCCACAAGAGCAAAGCCGAATGCCAAAACGTCACTGCAAGACAAAGTTGCAGATGTCCTGCCTTCTTTTTGCAACATTGTTTATCCTGCCAGGGTCAGACTCCTGCTGTTCTTTTCATGGGAAAACACCTGAGGTCAGGCATGGACCTCTTAAAGCTCTGAGGTCTGTCAAGATGTGCAGCAGCACTCAAATCTGATGGTAAGCGCTGTTGACAATGTTTGGGGGTGAGTACCCAGTATCTGCTACAGAGTAATGTCAAAAGGCACAGAAATGGCATCTTGAAGAGACTGTGCCCAAAACAGGTCTCTGAATAATGCTGTGACAGTTCAGCCTAACACGGTCCGACATAAACATGTAGACAGGAGCACCAGATGGGGCGGAAACCCTGAATAAATATGGGGGCCCAGATGTGGACAATGGTCCAGAAACATGTCACGATTTCAAGTCTTGCCTCTGTAGTCCAGTCACTGGATGCCACAACCACTCACACCACAGAAGATGGCTGGAGTCGTGTTCAATTTCTATGGAAAGAAAGAAAGAAAGAAAGAAAGAAAGAAAGAATAGTTAGGAGGATATGTGAAGTTCATGTATTCTTGTACTTTGAGTGTGATGGACATCAGTGGAACTACTTTATGATGCGGAGTGCTACGGCATTACCTGTCATAGTAATGAGGCTGCATATTGATACGGTCATTAAGAAGTAAGTGACAGATGGCTTGTAAAGAGGCAGTGAACTTTTATTAAGCTGTATTTATTGTTTGACTGTGGTGTAACAGTCATGCATGCTTAGGCTGAAAGACAGGGGTGGTGTAGAGCAGTGGGTCTTCACTGGTTTTGCGTCAGGACCCACATTTATCCTTGGTCATTAAGTCACGACCCAAATTTTTAAAATGCTGAACCAAATTCATTTCACAAGATGTAGTGTAGTAATAATAAATAGGCCATAGTGTAGTAACAGATAAATAACAAAAAAGTTCTGACATTAGAGAAAAAAAAAAATCTAAATTATTATTTTTTTTACTACATATTTCCTGACCCAGTGAAAATGCTCCAGTGACCCAGTTTTGGGTTGCGACCCCCCCCCCCTAGGTGAGAAGTGGTGCATGGAGTGACTGGGCCTGAGGGTGCCTCATTGGTCACCTGCTGTGAATGACGTCTGTATTTCTGCTCCCTGCTTCTTGTGGTTGAGTCCCGGTGCCCTGACGTGTTCGCAGCTCCGTCTGCGGATGCAGTGCGTATCTGAGTGACACTGCACCGACACTGCGCTCAGACTTACTTCTCAAAGCTGTCACACTGACTCTGCCAAGACCGTCTCCCAGCACCCCAGCAAAGTCACACGCTTCAAACGGGGCTCTATTTTCTGCTGTGACTCCTCCGCTCCCCCTTTGCCCCCCCCCCCAGCCTTACAGCGGCTGCTAATTACGGTGCTCTGATCGGACGGTGCGGGAGGGGGTAGGGCCCCGCCATGTGACAAGCACGGCCTGGGGAGGCGGATCACAGCAAAGTTGTCACACGGCCTAAACATAGATCAATAGGAACATCCTAGAATGTCACGCTGTATTAACAAGGGGGGCGGAGCTCTGATGTTTTATTAATGAGCATCTTGCTCTGTGATGCCTGTGACAGATGCATGATGTCACCTGCTGGATGACAGGACTGTGTCCTTCCTCCTTGTCACCGGTACGCGCTGTCAGTGCGTCACTGTGTCCCGATTGCTGAACCTGTTTGCTCAGGACCAGGGGTATAGCTTGGAATTCCGCCCCTCCCCCCCCTCCCTTCGGTAAAATGTCACCTTGGGCCCCTCAGTGGGGTTGCCACTTTCGATATGAAAAATTATGGTACACCACACCCCCCCCCCACCCAATAATACAATTTGCTGAATGGGGGGGGGATTTAGAGTGGAATTTTAATTCTTTATACTTTTACATGGCCCCTATAAAGCGCAGGCCCTCCTGAATCTGCCAAAGAATGCAGGCCCCTCCGTAGCCCCTGGTCAGGATTGACTGAGACCCCATTCTGTCTCCCATGTCGGCTCATACCGGGACCACAATTATCTTCCCCTCCTGCTCCATTCACAGCTACCACTGGAGTTTCAGCAGGTGGCGCTATCACAAGGTTAGCTGACCCCGTTCAGGACTGATAAGTGGGTCAGCAAACTCTATGCTTCTCGAACTTCAACTGTGACCCCAGTGCCTTCTTGTACAGTAAACCGGCTGAAGCATCGTAACAGTGCAGATGCGGGACACTAGAGAAGATATGTCAGAACAATAACTGCAAAAAATGCTGTACTTGGGATTTAGCCACCCGCAGTCATACTCCATACTCCCGTATTAATGGCATTGAGGGGCCACGAGAGTAATGAATATAAAGTTGTTGGATGGCTTAAAGTAGATGCTAAAGAGAATCCATATCACAAAGGGGACATTTTAAGAGCTGTAAAGCAGACATTTTAGAGGGGGGTGGGATAGTTAACTTTCCTTTGACCCAAAACCTCATCACATGGCAGAATGAGGATTAGGTGCCCACTGAGGTTAACGCCCACAGCAAACCCTACATTAAAATAAGCATCCCCTTACAAGGCATAAGAAACACAACCTTGACATGGTACTATTTAAAATGCTAATTTGGAAAAAAAAAAAGACACACGGTCTTACCACAACACCGACTGGCCTCAATTTTAAAATAGGCCACCTCACCATCTCAAATGGGATTCCTACAGACAACTGGAAATACTGTAATCAAAAGCTAGCCTACTGCCACACAATATGGAAGCACACATCTGACACCCTCATCTGAAAGAGATCAATTATTCTCGCCTATAAATTTTATGTGCACTTAAACGGAGCGGCAGGTCATAAAACACGCCCACTGAAAGGCATGCTCCTTCCGTCCGGCCCCCTCCCTCCACGAGCTGCTCCACACTCCCCTGATCTGCTGTATTAGCTGTTTTCTGGCGATCGTGACTCATCCCTGCTTATGTCTCCAAGGGCCTGGAACGGACCCACGGAGTTACGCCAGTACCCTCTCGGGTAAATGTGATCTTTCCATTAACGCTGCCACTCTGTCTGCCAGCATTTGACTGATCTTTGGGGCTTTAGGACATAGATGGGCTCTCTAGCATTCACTTTTGGCCCCTACTGAACTCTAAATGTCACCAACAAGCAGATTTACATGGTTGGGCAGCACTAGGGGATTGTGGGTACCAAACTGGCTGACGCTGCTCCTGGGTGGGACAAAGTCCCATGCATGGATTAATACGCAGGAGCAGAAATTATTGGGGACTTTTATTTCTAAATATCCAGTTTAAAAGGAAAAGCGAGTGCGTGAGATGTTGCCCATTTTGTGCTTGTTTCATTATTTTGTTGTGTTTTGAAATAAATCTCCATGTGGCCCAGCGGGTAAGGACAAACACCTGTAATCTGGAAAATTCTTGGCGCTAACACCCCCTTTCAGAGAGGTATTTTAATTGAGAACGCTCTATTAAAAGTCACCTGTGAAAGTGTTAACTAAGCAAAGAAAAAAATAACGCTTTGACAAATTTCGCTAAAAAGTCCAAGAGACCGAAATTAACCTCGATGTCATTTTTTTTTTTTCCCAAAGGAAGTGAAGCACAGTGAAATTACCATTTCTTTGCCATAGACAAAGTAAAATTGCATATGAGAAGCATGAAAGGGAGTCTTTACTCTGGAGGAGCTTTTTAACACTTGGGATGTAGAAGCACATCAATGGCTCGTGTTCCGCCGGAGCCTGGGATGTGTGCTGAGGACACCTGGTTTCGCTGTAACCACACGGAACGGAACCTGTTGTCCAGAGTTGCCAATGCCTTTAATTGGACCCCAGGGAATCTTGTTGCTAATTATCGGAGTAGACTCTAAGCTTCTCCAATATAGGCGCTCCTGACGTACGGCAAACGTGTTTCGGGCTTTTTGCCAGCCACCAGGACACACCCCCATCTCACTTCTCGATCCCAGCCCACTCTAGGTCGGTTTTTTTGTCTTAAGAGGAAGCAGCCCAGAGTTGCAATCCATTAAAGGATCGCTGCTTTCATTAGCCTTATTGAAATGCAGAGTTTGGGTGGTGCGTGTGTTTTTAACCTTAAAGGATCCGCACGAGCGCACACACACGCCCCGAGAGGCGGCACGGGCAATCAGCGGCACCGTGGTGTCTGTGCCACTCGCATCCGATGCACTGCGTGTGCCAACGCATGGAACGGCTCTTTTTCCTAGTTTTTCCGTCGTTCCCAGGTCTGTATGAGGAGTGTGAGGAGAAAAGGGCAGTGGGAATGGCAAGCGGGTGCTAGGAGACGGCGGCATCGTGCCTGGCGAGGGTTCCCACACCTCCTATTAGGAGCACAGCCAGGGAATAAGGGCTCACGCTGAAGCTGGAACCAATCACAGGACACCCTGGACGGGATGCCGGTCGCAGGGGACACACACACTGAGGTCAATTAGAGAAAATTTATATACCTGCCCAGGTTTTGTACTCTACGACTAAAACGTCTGAAAAATGCAAATACAACACACATGGGGGGGGGGGATTTGCACCCCAACTCTGAAGGTGTAAGGCTTCCCACCGACTCATCCATGTGTTCCCCATAAATGACATGGGATTCTAGTAATGTTATGTGACGAGTGCTGGAATATGTCAACAAGTGTAAGAATAACAGCAGTAAGAATAATGACACAATAACAACAACAGACACTGCAAAGGGGAATAGAAGATGGATGGATGGATGGATATTAACTACAATAATAATAATAATAAGATGAACTGCACGTGAGCCCAAAGGGGGCATCTTAACGTAACAGGGACTGTGTGTGCCTGCCTTCCAGGACCTCAGCACGGATGACCTTGGCTGACTGGCATGTTAACCAGAGGGTCACGTCTTTGCGATGGGTCTGAACTGAAATGTCATCCCCCGAAGGGCTGTATCCGCACGGCGGGATGTTTGCCACGTCGATCTGCGTATGTCTGCAGCCCGGTCTGCTGTGAGTGTGACAGATGAGGCTCAAACAATAGCCCTGTCACATCTACCCGACCCCTTCCACCCACCCCGTCACATCTACCCCCCCACTTGGCACTCGCTTGTGGTGAGGCGACACGAATGTGTCAAGAAAAGTCTGTCATTATTATAGTTAAAATCCATCCATCCATCCATCCATCCATCCATCTTTCAACTCCTTATCCTGCACAGGGTCATGGAGGTGGGTTGAGCTGTGGCTTACTTCAAAACAGCATAGGGCACAAAAAATCATTATTATTATTGTTGTTGTTGTTATACTGTTGAAATGATACATACTGCTTAAATACTGTTTATGCAGCAAGGAGACATAAATAACACATTCATAAAATTACAGTTAATGTACAACACCCTGACAGTTGGCTGCCCTTATAAAGTACAAAATACGGGTACAGATCTGAATTGCTGAATTAGACAAGAGCTTGTGTAACCATGTTAAAATGGATGCGTAAATTAAGGGAAATAAATAAATAATAGCAGACACTGTCTGCCTGGGAACCGAGGCACCGCTAGCATGAAGCGTACATGCGGACGATGGATCGGTCTCAGATGGCTACGACACTCACCCACTTATTAATGGAATGATGAAAGGACACAATGGAACTGAAAGCCGCCTCAAAGAATGACTGTGCTATGGTTTGTTTAATGGTATCTTTAATCAATAGTTAATGCATTTCCCTAAAGAGTAAAGAGACGGATGCTTCTCACAATGGCCATTATCGAAATGACAGAACGTGCGTTAACACGCTCATTAAAATCATTATTATGCAAAATGACTAGAACGAAAAATGTTCCGCAAATACATTTATTTTCTCGTCATGACGTTGTAGTTTTTCTGTTTTAATTTAAGCTTTTTTATATAATGAACTGAGGAAACGTCAGTTTTATTAATCCGAATGAAGAGTCTGCACTCTGCTTCGAGCCCTATTTAATACAAGCAACAGGCAGTTCAAATTTGTCAAAATGAACATTAATCTGATAAGCCGGTGCAATAAGCAAAGCACAGCTTGAGTTAATTTCAAATAAGAAAAAAACCCTCCAAAATAGGTTAATTGTTTTAGGTAATTTCGGTGTGGAGGGATATGATCGTATCTAACCTAAAAACGGCAGGTGTTTATAAAAGCAGGTACAGTCGGTGGAAGGGAATTTGCTAACGGGGAAGAGTGCAAGACGGCAATCAGGACAAACAGAGGCTTTTAATGCATGCTGAGAGTGCAGCTTTGAAGCAGCGGGTGAGTGATAGTCCCTACAGCGAGCCACAGGCTAATACGGTCCCGTCTACAGAACAGGAGCTTATTCTGTATGACCAAAAGCTAATCGGCAACAGCCATAACAGCTTAAAGAAACAGTGACCGCACACAGCTCTGCCTGACGCTGGGGAAAATGGCCTATGAGTCACTCTTGCGAATACATGTCGAGATGCGCAGAGCTGATTTATACAGTAAAAACACAGACCTTCAGGGTAAATTCCTAAGGTGCCATCTTCTGAGGGGAGTAGATTGACGTTGTCTAAACTTATATAGAATACAAAAGGATTTGTACTAGAATTGAGACAGTGCGCAAGCTAAAATCAAGTGGTCGCTTTGAAGGCGATAAGGAACTTAGCTGAGCATACACAACAGCACCATGGAGACTGGGAATGAGTGTTCCTGGTTACGAAATGTTTGACGACAAACCTTTCCACGACACACCAAGGTTAGCCGGCTCAGCTGAAATCTTCATTTGGTCGCTCACCATGTAAATGATGAACGGCTCTGAAAAATTCATACTGAATGATTTCACCAACCCGCTCGACTGAATTCTATCAAGCCCCAGTCCCACCTCCACTCAAAATTTTCATTAACGGAAAGGTGCGATTTCAGCGGCTTGTTTATAATATAGTGACGCCATTCGATTGCGGTCGGGGGCAGCACTGCCTAGAGCAACATCAAGCGCACTGAGAAAACCTTTTCTCATAAAGTGTTACTGGGGTACATTTGGCTGCTTCTGAAATTAGCAGGAAAGGTTCTATTCAATAATAGGAGGAATTTTACCGGATAGTCCAGTGACTCCAGAAGATGTTTCAGACTGGAATATTTGTGTTACATTTTGTTGCATAGCTAAAGAGTAGGCCTACTTTACCATGAAATATCATGAAACGTCCCTCAAAAATATTCCAGGGTCCTCCCATGCTGCTTGTTCTCATGATGTCTGGCACACAGTTGGCCAGCAGGTGGCGAGGTGTTTAAGGGCTGCCTTGTAATCTGAAAGCTTCATGGAATCTGAAATCTGCCCCCCCCCCCTGCGGGAGATCTGCTGCAGGAGGATGACCAGCAGCAAAAACAGCATTTCACTTTGCATAGAGGTGTCATCTGGCTATTTAAATTTATACAAGGCAGTATTAAACGTGTGTACTGTAAATCAGAGTGGAACCGGAATAAACAGGATACAGAGAGTGTAGCTAAGATCAATAAACTCGGTGTGGATGGAAATGAATATGAACAAAAGGTGCATTAAGAACAAATCAACCCCAACTATTAGCATAACATTTTCCCAACAGTCCACACACAGCTGCCGAACCTTCACCTTAAAAATTCATTTTAAACCATCAAATAGCCAGAAGCGTTGGAAATGCCACATCTAATGATGAATTTCAAACCACCTGGGAACTTTCCCAATTTTTATGCAGCTCCCATGAAGAAAGAAAAGGAAATTATTGACTGCCTTTTGAAGATGTAAAATCCTACTACATCATTTCTGTGCTACGACTAAAGTAACATAACCATGAATTATGTTAGGAATCCAGCTTTATTAATCCTTTGAGATTCCATGTAGAAAAAGTGAATTCAGAAAGAAATCGGCTCATGACGGAGTTTGCAGCGGATAACCGAGTGAGGCTTGTTTATCAGACGAGACATTCTCCACATGCCGTGAATGCTAATTGCAAATATCTAAAGAAGAAAGGTATAATAATTAATTATCTGCATATTCATGTGCAGGGTACCTGTTCATAAAAGCTTCACGTACAATTAGACAAAGAAATGGAAATTACAGCCAACACTAAGGGAATAAAACTGTGAATGTCAAATTTTAGTCAAGTATAATTAAAAATTCCGGCACAATAAAAAGAAAATAAATTTGCCATTTGAAGAAATTATTACTGGCAAGCAAACAAGGCTGAATGTCCTCTTTTTTCCCATCTGTTGACTGCAACCATCACGATGACATAAAACAAGATGGTATCACAATAGGCAAATTAATGAAAAGCATGGAAATGAAACGGTGTGTGTTTTGGACTGATCATACTGGAAACTTTAAAATATATGCAAATATATGCTAGAATTCTGTGCGAATTTTAAAAAATACAAAAAAATTGAGTCTCACATCAGTCAGAGGTGAACTTGACGCGTGCGGCTGTTATGATGTTGAAATAGATGCTTTAATGACAGGTTACGGTACTTAAAAGGAGTCAGATTCACAAACACCTCGCACAGACGACAGATACCTCTGCAGTTTAAGGATATTAGACTGAGACCTATTATTGATCAAGGGGGAGAATTTTGAGTAATGCTGCATGTTCCCCTTTTAATTGAGAAATAAGCAAAGTGCAAAAACTATGGCAGCATTTTAATGTGATTTTTGGCACTAGTCTCTGCTTTTTGTGCATGCATGTGTGTGCATTTCTCTCCATCTTGAATATCTATATCTGTGTTTGTCCAGCTGCCCGCGTGTCTTACTGTATCTGACTGGGCATCAGGAAAGCCAGTTCTCAGCCTAAAAGCAATTTATTCTCTATAATTCCAAGGGGATCGTAGAATGCACTGAATGAATTTTACATGTGCCATTTCAGTACCATATGTTGATGCAGTACGTTTATATGGGGTTGAAGGATAAAAGGTGCACATTATTCATAAAAAGTACCGTGACAGCACGCTCTCACACACACACACACACACACACGCTCATTTTTGCAGGACACACCCAGCCCTCGTTTCCGTTCTTGCCTTCGCTCTTTGTTCACATAGATCCAACACAACCAGCCCCAGAAAACTTCAGAAGCGCCTGTGGCGATGCGTATGTGTGGGATCGAAGCCGTCAAGAACGCGGCGATAAACCAGACCCCCCCCCCCCCGGTCACAAAGGAGACGGAAAGAAAACCCAGCCGGGGAACTTAACACTCCCATCTGTGAAACGACGCACAAAGGGAGAGCGGAACACTGTCGCCCTACTAACCCAGACCCCTAGGCGGGACGGAAGTCTGTTTTGTTTTCCTGAAGGTCCGCAGAGCACATCTGAGCAAATTGCACACTTCACTTCAAATGACCACCTATGAGTAAGAAAGGAAGACTGAACGACCGGCAGCACTTTCTGCATCTCCTGGACACCTTATTTCCAGCGGAGATGTGAGAATCCACCCCCCTGTGCAAAAAAATGTATCCCCCCGCCCCAGAGGCTACGATATATGATTTACGACTGGCCTAAATGATCATGGTGTAGGGATGGCTGGTAATGACACGGTTTCCTGAAGCCTGTTGGTTCTCTAGTCATGCGGTCAGTGTGCTGGACCACGGCTGCATGAGATCAAAGGGCTGTTCTTCGTCCGGCCTCTGCCGTTTGTTGTTTCAGATGCTTGTGTTCGTGTTCATCATGTTGTTCCGACAGATTGCCGTGCCTTCTTCACAGCGACTTGAATTTTCTCGGTGTCCCCGGACCTGATGCCCGACTCCGAGGGGACACACGCACATACCCGTCCCTGTGAGACATCAGCGGTGGAAACACGGCGGTAACCTCATCGCCAGCCACTCAGGAAAGCAGCACGAGGATGCCCTCATGGTGCGGTCAGGGAATTAACTTTAATCACTGCGAGCGCAGTATTTGCGCCAGTGGGAGAAAGGATGCGATTGACCTTGAGAAACTTGAATATTTCCTCTCGTCCCGTTCCCCCTAGTGTCGTGCCCAGCGGTGCTCCAAAACAAAATGTAAATAAAGAATAAATATATTCTGACGCTGGAAATAATATAGCAGAACAAAAGGAATGATAGAGATAAAAAGCAAAGTAAAACGTTTTTTACTGATCCCCCGACTGCGTGTCGACAAAATTGACAATGACTTCTTGGTAGTCAGCAACTTCCTTATTTTAGTCCGTGTCACATTATCTATCCTGGGGGTAATTTGGTTTTCCAGGGGTAATCAGCTAATTAACTGAGTTGGAATTTCTAGATAAGAAGCTCTTTGGACTGTAACGTTGATGCTCAGCCTGTGCTGAATCTCCTTCCAATGAAATAACCAATCACGACGAGGCAGAATTATGCCTTATAAGAATTCCACTGCCCTTCATTCCTCCCCGGAGATACGCTGGATACCTTAAATCCCATAAAGGATCACTTGTCTGAATCATCCGGAGTAGGAAATAGCACAACAGGGGATTTAGAAACATTATATTATGCAGTGACATGATGGTTATTTAAACATTAAACCACGGAGACATTCCGTGACACCTTAAGATATCAGTAAACAAAAAATGTAATTTCTCGAAAGCCCCTGCATCCTTTAGATCCAATGATTCTGTTTTCAAAAGTATGGTTTGTGTTGTAGGGATCATCCATTGATTAGCAATAAACCACAAAGGCAGATCTTACTATAAATGTTCTTACTCTTATTCTGAATGGCTTGGATAACCAGCTATGGAACATCGAAAGTTAAAAAACTGAAGATCTGGGGCATGTCGGCCTTTTGGGGCTCGTATCTGACGGCTACACGGCCGGGATGCTCCTCAGCATCCAAAGAGAACAGCTTCTTAGGAATACGGATTTACATGCGCTGTAGAAGGAGCTGCCTGTTCTGTCTTCTCTGTTTTTCTGTGCTTAACTTTCCAGAATCTTCTAAGTGATTTGTGCCTTTTTTCCTCATTTCAGGACGACAGGTAAACCTTTCAGCTGTGCAAAGCTGCGGTCAGGGTCAGTGCCAGTGCTGAAAGCTAGTAATCTTTTTTTTAGCACCAGAAATATGTTTTTTCTTTGTAATAAGTCTTCACTGGGGCCGTGGGGGGGCCTGGCCGAGGATTATTCTCTGGCACCAGTGAGCACCCTGTGCCGCCACACCCAGCCAGATCACGCGTCATGCACACACTATACACCCCTTATTAGTCTAAAGGTAATAGAAGGACCATTTTGAAGCAGAACATTTGTCACATACTGAGCTTGATTGTCACTAGATCACTTGGTGCTTTGCGCTTGTGTCTGGCTAGTTCTGGAATCCTGGTCTTCTGCCCTGCTTGTAGATTGTGATTTGTGTTTGTACGTCGTGTCTGGGTATGTTTCTGATCCAGTTTGCCTGTGTCTTGACCATGGTTGGTAACCTTCAATTTACTGACAAGACTGCCTGCTTTTACCAACGTGCCATATGTTTTTTACTGATGCCCTATTGTTACCTTTGTTTAGGTTTTACGGACAGTCGAATTTATTTTTCAGATTTACGGACAGGGTGAATTTAATACGGTCTGTCCGTAAATTTACAAACGGTTGACAACCTTGATGTTGACCTACGATTCTTGTAATTTGTGCCTGTTAGCCCAGATTACAATTCATTTAACCCCCTACCACTGAACCTTGATCCATAACCACTTCCCTTATTACGTCTCACTGGCAATGGATGGTTTTTCAGGCCAGACCTCACCAAGGTTACCACTGCACTTATTCACTGGACGGTTTTCAAGAAAGCAGCCCTGGTCAGTCCTCCGGGTTTAGACCCCGGAATAGCATCAACACTCACACCTGGAATAGCTCACGTATGTCATGTTATCACCTTACAACACGCAGTTTTTCCAACCCAGCACCGCTTGTAAATTCAGCCAAAACAAAACAGATCATATAAAAGCTACAGCACATATCGCAAAACACAGGAAGAAGCTTGGCCTTGGTCAGACATAAAGAGACTTTGCCTTGGTTTTCTCTTCTAACATATACTGAACTTTTAACTACATATTTTTCAGTATGTTGTTCGTACTTGTGAGTGAATGGTGTGTGAGGGTGCCCTGTGATGGGTTGGAGCCCCATCCTGTGTTGTTCCGTGCCTCGCGCCCGGAGATTCCAGGATCAGCTCTGGACCCCCGGTGACCTTGAACAGGATATGCAGTTTCAGAAGATGGATGGATGGATGGATGTTGTTCATACTGAAGAAAATCCAAATTGATAGCCGATGGAATTAAAATGGAGTCTGTTAGTCATTACCTCCTGCTGTGACATTCAGGCAGTTTTTATTAAAAGCCGTCATTCCCAGAATTACCGACGTTTCCCACGTCATTTATTTTACAGGAGGGCAGTAAACAGGCACAAACCCACCATAAGGCGGAAAATGCGTGGAGTCTCCTTTTAGGGCTGGTAAAACGTCGGACTCCGTTAGCTACGGCTTCGGTGCGCCAAACAGAATGATTCACCATGTCGTTAATGTTTGATAAGCTGTGCAGAATCAATCACATGCCCCCAGGAGAGCCTCAGTCCATGGTGGCTGCATTCAAGTGCCGATACCAGGTACCAGCTGGCACTGTGGATGCAGAGGAGCTTCCTGGGGCACCTTGGGAGGGAAGGGGTCCTGTCACAATTGGTGCCACCATCCGGGAGTGAGGACCAGGGCCTGGACGTACATGTTTTCGCCCATGTGGCGGTGGGAGGGTACTGCCTCTGTGACATCACTTCCTGAAAACAAGCCGCTGTTCTGGGAGGACACGTCTCCCACAGAGGACAGGGCTACCCACGTGGCAGTGGGTAAGTATTACCCATCTCTGACATCACTTCCTGGGAACAGGCTGCCGTACTCATCACTGACAGTAACTGACGCCCCGCGCATGTTGGACGCTTGTGTCTCACCTTCCGCGAATAAAGTACTTGAGGATGTGTCATTTTTCCATCCAGCTGTCCTCATTGCTATGGAAATAAAGGTCATGGTTTCTGCTGGATGGGGGGAGGGGTAGATGGTTTCTGCTGGGAGGGGGGAGGGGTGGGCTGTGCTCTGAGTGTCACTGCCTTTGCAGCCCGAGATTCCTGCCCCTAGCGTCACGCGGGACGATGCAATTGCTGATTCTGCTCCGCAGCACCCACGGCCTCTTGCTGTACCCTTCTGAAAGGGCTCCAATCCCAGCCTCTGCACCGCGTGTCCTGGAAAAGTTGAGGAGCATGACGCTTTCTGATAAGCGAATGAAAAGGAACCTGCAGCTTAAATTAAAAAATAAAATTCACCGCACACAAGCGCAGCCGATGATTCAGCACTACAGCTGATTAAATATGTCTCGCGTGATACTGGGGGGAGTTTGGAGATGCTCAGGGTGTGCCTGAATGCCGAAACGCTGCCAGCTCAGAGGTGACGCAAAAGCAGGTACAACCAAAGGCAAATATTTGCAGTAATTTAAATACATTTTTACTCATGTGTCCAGCAATCCTGTGTTTCAAATGCCTGTTGTGAGTTTATCTATTTATTTACTCATTGGTTTTAGCGTCTCGTAACGTAACAAGGAGTTGTCCGATGATTTAAAATTTTATATAGAAGAACATTTCATGACTTAGTGGGAAACAGCATCACCTCACACCACAGGGTTTGGAGTCTCTACATTTGTCAAATTGTGTGTGTACCCTTGTAGCCAATGGACTGGCATCCTGTGTCAGAAATCCCGCCCCATGTGTCATATGCCCGCTGCGATAGGCTCCAGGCTCACTGCAATCCAGTACAGGATAAGTGGCATTGAATGAAAGTTGCATCGAAGGATATATTGAATAAATAATTTCACAGCACCTTTCTCAAGGGGATATCAGTGTGGGATATGAGCATGTCGCCTCCCGCGGGGCTGGGATTTGCATCGCTCTCTAGCCGTTGCCCCACCCCTTTGCTGCAGGCGGTCTGGCCAGTCCAGCTTCGACTGCTCGGACGCTTATTTACGGACTGCTTCCCGACAGTTCACAGCTTCGTGTAAGTCCTCTCATTATCACTCCAACAAGGCACTTCCTGAGTGTAAATCACGTAAGTGAACAGCTGCCTGCCATCCAGGCGTCAGCAACGACTGGCCAGAGCCATCTGGACATTTGCGGAGCAAAAAAAAACACACATAAAATGTCACTGCGTGCTTATGTATGATGCATGGTGCATGTCATTCATTGGAGATGCCTTTGTAAGTGATGCTCCCCACTAAAGTGCCCATAGACATCACATTTTATGGATATAACAGACATTTTAATCCAAAGTAACATATTTCTTTTTGAGACAGCAGGGTCAGACAGTCCCTGGAGTGATTGAGGGTTAAGGGCCTCACCCTGTGGCCCAGGGATTTCAATCAATGACCTTCTGATCACAGGCCCAGCATCCAAACCACTGACCCCCATAGATGGATCACAAGGATCAAGTATATCATGATTTAATGCTCAATCCCACTTTCTTGTGTATGTCAAGCTTGTCTTGAAAATGAGATTTTTTGCACCTAATAAAATGCCCTTTCCTATGTTATTGAATGAAATATTATTGGAGGTGCAGATATTCTTGAATGTCAGGGGTGTATACAGGGGCGGGGCCACTGGGGCATTGGCCCCAACTGAAAGCTGATTGGTCCCCGGAGTGCCCCCTCTCCTGTCACTCACCAGGTCAAAACATTTAATTGGCTTATGATATTGTTGGCTTCCCTGTATGACTTATTGCCCCTCCTATGCATCCCGCCTTAAAAAGACTCAGGCAGGGGGGGCCGTAGCGCCTCGGCAGATTGCCGGGAACGGGAGCCGGCCGCGGTAGCAGAAGGTATTTACATTGCGACGGATGCACAAGCAGACGGGCGGCTTGGTAGTCTCAGTGCTCTGGGGAAGCGACACACTACAACAGATGCCAAATTTTTTTTGGGAGGGGGGGATTCTCCTTTGTTTCTTCAATATGGGGAATGCAGACGGGTGACATCTGGCGTGCTGAATGTTTAAATACTCCCTGTGCTAATGTTGCCAATTTACATGCATATTCATATTTCTAAACAATAATTTCCATATATTATATTATTCGGCTTCTTCACAGACCCTGTTATCCTCTTAGGTTTATGTGGCATACAGTTTCACGTTAATTTCAATTTATACAGCTGAAACAAATCAAGTAATTAAGTCTAAGGTACAACAACTCCTTCTTATCAGGGTTGAACCTTAAGTCCAGGTTCTCATCAGACACTCACTTCCTCTTCCTCTCACAGAAGGGAGCTGGATGGGAGCAGAAACGCGGAACATCTGGGGATCCCCCAGGACTGGACTGGGAGCCACTGCTCAAATCTATCAAACTTTGTAAACTTTTTAAATTAATGTGCTCTGTCTACAAAGGGATTAACAGCATCAAATTGAATGATGAATCCATTACAAAGAACTTCATAAATTACATTTGGTGAAACCAAATCTTCTCTCAGACCGCAAAACGGTAGATTATTAAAGTGCTGTGACACTCATAAGAGATGTCTGCGTGTGAGAGAGAGCGAGTGGATTCTTTGCGTGCCAATGGTCGCTGCGATGCACAGCTCCTAGCTGTGAGGTGAATCTCTGGCAATCTCAGCCCACTAAAGGAGGACACCAGAAATTTTACTATATTAATGAAAGTGGGTATGTGCACACATATGGTAAAGTTACGCACAGTAAGACATTTGCAACATTAATTACATTAATAATGAAGTATATTGTACATTGTTTTACAGTACTATACTCTCTTAAATGA
The DNA here is from genome assembly GCA_015163995.2 of Mormyrus lacerda. Taxonomy (NCBI): domain Eukaryota; kingdom Metazoa; phylum Chordata; class Actinopteri; order Osteoglossiformes; family Mormyridae; genus Mormyrus; species Mormyrus lacerda. The sequence goes on along the minus strand of JAABNX020000045.1, from coordinate 4,596,109 downwards.
AAGGGATTCTGATGTCTTAGTCTAATTTTCAAGAGACAATAAAGCGATGGAAAAATATCATGTATCAAGGGATGACTGAGCATGACTGGGCGGGAATGAAGGGAGATGTACTGAGCATGACTGGGCGGGAATGAAGGGAGATGTACTGAGCATGACTGGGCGGGAATGAAGGGAGATGTACTGAGCATGACTGGGCGGGAATGAAGGGAGATGTACTGAGC
>JAABNX020000045.1:4473024-4487648 GCA_015163995.2 Mormyrus lacerda | reverse complement strand
TATATATATATATATATGTAATTACACTAAATAAAGGTTTAAAAAGCATGAACATCAAATATTCAAAGGCTTTTGTCATTTCTAAAAACGACTTAGACTTGTAGTCATGTAGTCCAAAAGCCAGAGTCACGCCCACAGAACCTCAGAGAATGCTGGCAAGCATCTTTCTAGCTGCATGTATTACCACAGTGGCCTCTTTCCCAGCATGGCAGAACCTGCACATTCACATGAAGCACACATGCATCTTTCACCCTGCCCACACCAACGGAGAATCATAGGAGCTTTTTGAGCGTAAACGGAGCCCTGAATATCTGAACCCAACGTGAGCCCCTCTCAAAAAACGGCGGGGCCACTCAGTCGGGTGTTTGTGTTGTGAAAACCCGAGTATATTTCGGCAGCACCGGAAGATTCCGAGTCTTTGGGAAGTAGCTGACCCTCGTGCTATCGTGATGTACGTGCCACATATGCTATCAGTCTTGAGCTGTTTTCTATGGAGGCTGTCAGAATGCCTGTCAATCATTAATGTCCTATCGAGGGGCAGTTCACTGCGTGCGCTATTGGCTCCTGCCAGATTTATAATTTTGCGGATGTCAGGAGCGACACAGTTTCTTGGGAAGCATTGTGCAATTCCAGAGAAAGTGAGGATTACAGCCGATTGTGGAGTCACAAGCTTTGGTGAAGGTCTTCGCTTTCTAAAGGTAAGCCAGGTCGTCTGTGCTCTGGCCGGTGCTGTCTCTGGGAAGCTTTGGAGGGAAGGTACTTAAAAACGCATCATTTCAGCGGGGAGTAAAAGGAAAAAATGGACAGAATGAAACTCACCTGAATATTTTGTTGGATGAACCTAAACAAAGAATAAAGTATTACATATGTGTATAGGTCATTCATATAATTCTCTTTAATACAACACTTACATTCACGGAAGATTTTATCTTGTTCTCTACATCTCTTACCTAGCAATCAAAGTATTATTATTATTTATTATTATTATAATTGTTGTTGCTGGCACTGTATCATAGTCTTTATAGCTGTTTTAAGGTCTTACGCTCAAAGAAACTTGACAGACTAGCGGTGAAGCCCTGTGTTACAGACAAAAAAAAAACTTATACCACATGTAATGTTGAGTTACCTTAATTAACCAGGGGGGTATTTCACGAAAGAGGATTTCTTGCTTAGCCAGATAAATTCATGGATTTAAGGTAGTCTGGGTGAAATGGACTTTATTTTCATTTCCTTACATTTAGCCCAGACTACCTTAAATCCCACAAGTTATCCAGCTAAGCAAGAAACCTTACTTCGTGGAACAACCCTCAGGACACTTGGATTACAAGCATAGTTGTCAGTATGACTGTTGCTTTTCTGGCAGTTTGGTGAGTCCTTAATTCAAAGAAAGCCGCTTTCCTCTGTTTTTCAGTCCCAGCAACCAGAAAACGATGGGGGAATGGGATTTCCTGGGCCGTCTGCTGGACAAGGTGCAGAGCCACACCACGGTCATCGGGAAGGTCTGGCTCACCGTCCTCTTCGTCTTCAGGATCCTGGTCTTGACTACCGGAGCCGAGAGGGTGTGGGGGGACGAGCAGTCGGGTTTCATCTGCAACACGAAGCAGCCCGGCTGCGAGAACGTGTGCTACGACCGCGCCTTCCCCATCTCCCACGTCCGCTTCTGGCTCCTGCAGATCATCTTTGTCTCCACGCCGACCCTGATGTACCTGGGACACGTTATACTGGTCGTGCATAAGGAGAAAAAGCTAAGAATGCACTTGGAGGAGCACCCAGAGAATCAGTGCCTGAAGCTGCCGAAATATTCAGATGAGCATGGAAAAGTGGCTCTCAAAGGGAATCTTTTAGGCAGTTACCTGACCTCAGTGTTCTTCAAGATCCTCTTTGAGTCGGCCTTCATCGTGGGCCAGTACTATCTCTACGGCTTCATGCTGGAGCCCATGTTCGTCTGCTCCAGATCTCCATGCCCCTTCCACGTTGAGTGCTACATGTCCCGGCCGACAGAAAAGACCATCTTCATCATCTTCATGCTCGTCATGGCCTGTGTGTCTCTGGTTTTGAATGTACTGGAGATTTTTTACTTGATTTGCTCCAGATGTGGGTCAAAAAGAAAAACAAAGGGAACCGCAATGCATGTTAATGGGGGACGCACTTAAAGTGGCTGATGAAAAAAGCAATTTGACCAAAGTATGAAATTTGTGATCAAAGTCATATACACACTAAAGTTTCATGATGTACATTTTTAGGATCGCATTCTCATAGGTGAATATGTAGTAGTGAAACGTTTTATTTTTTATTTTCTCTTGGTGTTTTGTACATATAAGTCTTCACAGAGATATATTTAGTGCCTTGGTATTGAATCATCACAGACAAATGTAGGTGCTACATACATATATGCACTGCTGAAATTGATCTATCTTAATTCTTTGTAAATTATTCTTTAACTTCATAAAAAATTACTTGACTTTAACAAACTGGAATCTCATTCTTTGTGTGTGGGTTTTGTTAATTACAAGTGTGCAGACACAATGGAAAAGCCATATGAAACATAAACAGTATTTTTCCTAGACAAAATCACCGCATATGATGCAATTTCCCTAAATCCTGGCTAAACAGGCACCTGTTTGCTTTGGGCTCCACGATCTTACCAACACAAGAGCTGAACAAACAGACCTAAAGACGTTTCCCAGCCTAAGTTCTTTGCTCATACTTTAGTTGTACGTTATCAAAACACAAAATATCATTCCCAACCCGGCCAGTAACCAAGCAGTGCAACACCACCTGTGTCAAGTTATGTAGAGTTTGAGCTGATCTTTCTTTTTTTGCGCTAGCTTGAAGATACACCTTGTGCTGTGCTTCCACACGTGCAGATTTCCCCACAGACAAGAATAAACGTCAGAGCCAAAAGAAGCCATGTTATTTGTGTGTTTATGAGATATAGGGAATTCCAGACCCAGTTTAGGCGGGCATCAGGCAGATTTCAGCCCCTATTTCTTGCAGAATCCATCTACCCATTTTCTATAACCACTTGCCAGGGTCAGCATACTCAGAGGAAAACTACACGATGACATGGAGAGAACATGCAAAATCCCCACACAAGAAGCCATAGCAAAGACTCAAACCCTGGACCCAGAGGTGCGAGGCAACAGTTCTAACCACCATGCCGCCCTGTGACAGATATAAAAACTTAAAATTAATGGCTAACCAAAAAATATAACAAATTACCTAATAATAATAATAATTACCTTAAACTTTGAGATGACACAAATTTTGCAAAATAAGGAGCGGATGAACATCTGTCATAGAGGTTCTGCAGTCGCCAGCCAAGGACACACACTAGAGCAACACTGCCCTCTCGAGGACAGCAAAACAATTGCCACTATTCGGTTTTTCAGTTGGCAGCAAATCATTTATAACAGCGAAAGAAACACGCAGCACACAAATCAACAATGTTTGCGTAACGAATGCACCAGTTTATTAATATTACCGAATTAACAATGCGGTATATACCACGATTACTATTTGCACATTTTTTAGAAGGTTGCCAATGAAAAATGTTAAAACATAAGTCATCCAGGCAATTTGTCACAAAGCTGTTTTTTTTTTTTTACAATAAGATTTTGAAAATACTTCTTTGGCTTGACCGCAATAAAATATTCTTTGGTTTGAGCAGAATTTATATATAAAAAAATGAATTTGCCAAAGGAGTTTGCGATAAAATTTGAGAATGGGTTCTAAAAACGTGAACAGTGACGACTGTCCCATTGAAAACACCAGCAAGACTATAGATTACTGAATTCACACTAGATGGCGCAATAGGCACATTTAAATAATTCGAATATATAGTACATGTATACACAGATACAAGTATATATCAATTTATTACGGTGATAACACATTTAGTTTTGTAGGTTGAGACACAAACACTTTAATTTTGTTGTCAATTTAAATACTGTTCTATTCTGAAAACATGTCTGAAGAGAAATTGTTCTGGTGAAAGGAGGTTTAAAAACCGTCTGACGTAGGAAATCAGGTGACCTTCCCCCCCCCAGCCCCTATAAAGACTCATATAAGCAAAGAAAGTTTTACAAGTTTCTCTCAGTTTTTCATCAGTCCCAAACTTGGATCTGAAGAAAACAGTGAGTGGTCCAAATCGGTTCAAGGAGTAAGTCCCTCAGGGCTCTCTCCCTTAGCTTCTAAGCAACTTTCCAGGTAAGATTTAACTAAAACTAAGAGTTTCGTTGCAGATCGCGAACTTTTATGTATGAAAAAGTCATTATGCACAATATGTATTTTAGTTACTGCCAGCGTTTCTAAGATGCTTAAAGGATAAAGTTCCTCGATAAATAATCTTTTAAGACAAATGTTAATATTTATTGTTTTAGAAACTTTTACACTGTGGCAGATTGTCATCGCAACTTAGTCGCTTATATGATTTTTCTGCTATTAAACATTAAAATTAACTTTTGTATTTTAAAATTTGTTTCTATTTTAGAATTATATTATTTATTACATATTATAAATATCTATAGTATTCTAGCTGTTACATCAATTAGTATTTTACAATTAAAAAAAAGAAATGTGACCAAAATACCTTAATTCCTCAGGTAAAGACATTCGACACAAGTTTCGTTAAGTTTAAATGGTACGAAAGCATCCACTTATACGTGGATTTAATACCACAGTCAAAAGAAATATGTGTCCACTTAATGAATATTCATCGGGCAGCTAAACTGAAGAGATTTTAAAATGTCAAAAAAGACAAGAACACCCACTGGATTATTCTGTATTTCCAGTTTGATAGATTTATTGAACTATTTTGTCAAACTTTATTAAATAAAAGCCTACATCACCAAAAAAAAAACCCACAAACGACGTTAGTCCCGCACCGAGAAGCCGCCTCCATTGGCGTGTTTTTCTCAACTTGGCTCTTACTGCGAATATTCAGAGAAAACGGAGATAACGGGTTTCTCCAGCCTCAGGCAAATGACTTTTTATGCGTATGGTCTTCTCCACGATGTTGGCTCTTTATGTTCCGTGCTATGATGTCTCACTGCATCTGTAGGAATTCTAATGCACCGCTTTTTAAGCGAATTGGTCTTAGACGGTTTATTGCGTTCACCCTGCCTGTGGACGTTAGGGACTTTTAAACACGCGCATCGTATATACGGATTAGCAAAATAATTGAATATTATAACAGCACCAAAAGAAAGAAAGAAAGAAAGAAAACAGGCCTTGCATTGATGATAATCGATGCGAATAAGATTTTTGTTCGGTTGTTTGCTTTTAGGAACCGATGAAAAGTTGACTTGTTTAAAATGAAGTTCTTTTCGTTGTTTTGAAGGGGGAAAAAAAGATCTTGTGAAAGTTAAATTCAGTTCTTAAGATATCATCATTTGATGCCTCACTTGGTTTGCATTGTATAAAATGCAGTAACCAGTTAATAATGTTATGATTTTGAAATCCAATAATCCCTTTCATGGGGCATTAGTAAGGGTGCAATATCTCATGATAAGGTTCAACTGACCTCTTACAGTACGGACACTTAAAGTCTTCATGATTTAAACAGGTTACTGTATGGTTCAAATTCATTTGTTATCTAGAAGTACATTTTAAGATTAATTTATTCGTTTTGTACATTAAACCTTAATAGTAAATCGCATAAGTTAGGAGGGATGTTAGGTCTAGACAAGCTGTTACTTGGAGCGCAGCGAGCGCCGGTCTGACATCCGACACGCTCGCGCACTGACACCCGTGATTCCGCCTAGTCGCCGTTTTCCGGCACTGGAATCAGGAAGCGGCTCCGTTTGATCCGCGGAAGACGCAGAGCTGCCAAGAGCAGGAGGCCGTGCTTTCTGTTTGCCTGACCGAGCGTGAATGCACCGCAGACCCCGGCACGTCTTAAAGGCTCCGGAAGACACGGACTGCATCCGAATGAATGCTAAACGCCCGGAGCCGACGTGGCCAGAAATCACCAGGGCGCCAGATGGAAAACGCTAGCACGTCTGCAAGCCCTCCCCGCTGCTATACGAGCCTGCTAGCATGATTACAGAACGAAAGCATCCAGAAGCTACCGAGGGCATGTTATTTCCAAACGCAAAGACACTGACATATAACTCAATTTCCCTCTAGAGGGTGCATGTTTTATTTATAACTGAAAGATGTCTCACTCCCTCCCTAACCGAGGCACACACAGCACATGATGCTCATTCATCTTAAGTGCTGAATTGATTTATGAAAAGGAAGGAAAAGGTCAAATTGAGCGTGATTCTGAGAGGGCGTCCATGAAGCTTTCTGTAGTTTATGTAATGGAAGATGTTTTTGTCGGTTGTGGTTGTCATTTTTAATTCACACTGCTGAAATGTACTCCTAAATTCTTTTAAAACGGTTATTATTACTGTTTTATCGAACCCCCCATAAACACAGACACACAGCTCACCAGTAATGGGCCACTATCATTGGTCGTCCTTTTTACGTCTCACATTCTTAATAAACTATATGGCTGTATATATACCTGACATGCATACATACATAACATGCATATATACATACATACCAATATATATATATATATAGAATCAGAATCAGCTTTATTCGCCACTGGTGCTGGGGCACACAAGGAATTTGCTTCCGGCTGCCTGAGACTCCTTAGTACACAGACAATACATGATACTATAATTACAAAGTATTAGGTGCGAGGTTGAGTGCAAACAGAGTTTAAGGGGGGGAAATTGACAGAAGGCAGTTGTGAAATGAAAATAGTCTGTTTTTGTTTGTTTTGAAATGCCTCTGACTGCATAGACGTATGTATGTTGTGATGCCTCATGGGTAATGTGCAAAATTCAACGTCTCTTTCCAGCTAGATACCCATCGGGATGGGTGACTGGAGCGCTTTAGGAAGACTCCTTGACAAGGTGCAGGCCTACTCCACAGCCGGGGGAAAGGTCTGGCTGTCGGTGCTCTTCATCTTCCGGATCCTGGTGCTGGGCACCGCGGTAGAGAGCGCCTGGGGAGATGAGCAGTCGGCTTTCAAGTGCAACACTCAGCAGCCCGGTTGCGAGAACGTCTGTTACGACAAGTCCTTCCCCATCTCGCACGTACGCTTCTGGGTGCTGCAGATCATCTTCGTCTCCACCCCGACGCTCCTGTACTTGGCTCACGTCTTCTATCTGATGCGCAAAGAGGAGAAGCTCAACAGGAAGGAGGAAGAGCTGAAGGCGGTGCAGAATGACGGCGGCGATGTGGACATACCGCTGAAGAAGATTGAAATGAAAAAATTCAAGCATGGACTGGAGGAACACGGGAAGGTGAAAATGAAGGGCGCTCTCTTGCGAACCTACGTCATAAGCATTATATTCAAGTCCCTTTTCGAGGTGGGCTTCTTGATAATACAGTGGTACATGTACGGCTTCAGCCTCAGTGCCGTCTACACCTGCCAGAGGATTCCCTGCCCACACAGAGTTGACTGCTTCCTCTCCCGGCCCACCGAGAAGACGGTCTTCATCATCTTCATGCTGGTGGTGTCCCTGGTCTCCCTGCTTCTCAATGTAATCGAGCTGTTCTATGTCTTTTTCAAACGAATCAAGGATCGTGTGAAGGGCAGGCAAACCCAGTTCCACACCGGCGGCACTTTGAGTCCCACCCCCAAGGAAATGACCAACTCCAAGTACGCCTACTACAATGGCTGCTCTTCCCCCACGGCCCCACTGTCCCCCATGTCGCCCCCGGGCTACAAGTTGGCTACCGGAGAAAGGACCAATTCCTGCCGCAATTACAACAAGCAAGCCAACGAACAGAACTGGGCCAACTACAGCACCGAGCAAAACCGTCTGGGTCAGAACGGCAGCACCATCTCCAACTCCCACGCACAGGCCTTTGACTTCCCCGACGATACTCACGATCCCAAGAAAATGACCGTGGGCCACGAATTGCAGCCCCTGGCTTTGATAGACCCGCGGCCATGTAGCCGGGCCAGCAGCCGGATTAGCAGTCGGGCCAGGCCGGATGACCTTGACGTCTAGCCCCAAGGTGCCGCCCCGCCTCCCTAAGACGGCACAGAACGCAAAGCGCTAGGAGTCGTCCTCACGTGCTTCTGGGCAGTACTTTCCCCGTTTGCCGTCTTTGGCTGGGACTCTAGTAGACAGAGAGACGGTAAAAATACTTACACCCCGCTGGAGGTACTATTAATTAACAGTGGCGTTGAAACTAGGCAGGCTAAGGAGCTTTAACAATATGACACAACTAGGGGGCGCTAGACGTGAGAGTTCTCGCTACCTGTTACTATGCTCTAGAAGAGTGTGTCTCGATAATGTTTTGTTTTTTTATTTCGTTTCTTTAATCTCTTGCTTTGCCCACACAATAACATTCCATTTAGAGATATTGCACTTAAATATTACTAGTGTATCTGATTTCTTGTGTTGAAAATGGTCTGACAAGCATTTGACTTCTTTTCCCCATTGTAATCACCCTCTGACTGTGCTGTTGTCCATCTTGTAAAACAGGGTTTAGGCTGCGTCTTTTCAGTGTCCTAGATTAATATTTATTTATTAGTATATCAATGGAGGACGTCCAACAGTAGATAAAGATTGACTACTACCCAAGGTCATATCCATATTAATAATGTATGAATCCACGAGTCCCTGTAGCATATTTATTGACAATAATCCAAATTTCTGCAGTATGTTTATCTTTTTCGTTGTTCCTGGTTGCTTTTATTAATTATAGTGGACTGTTTCCTGATAAACTTTGAATTTATGTGGTGTTGGTCGTATCATTTGTGCTTTTCTTATTGTTTTATTTCTTGTCTTGAGTTTTATCTGAAAGCAGAGTTCTCTGATTTGTGGGTAGAAGTTGCTGTAGAGCAGATAATCAATTAAACGACTTGTTTTTCTTTTCACTAAAAAAAAGTGCCGTGAAAGTGTCTGTGGCAGAAGGGCTCGATTTCTTGTAAGTTTCGTTTTTCTCTTGCTTCTTGGGTAGAAAGGCTTTCATCTCTTACTTTCGGTGGAAGAGATTTTAAGAATAATCTGTGTAATCATTGCTGCTTGAGAGATAGATTTTTAGTACTGTAAATCAAGCTGTGTCACAAATGTGAGTTTTTAGAAGACTGCTTATAGAGCTGGACTAATATTTAGTCATATATTAAAAGGTATATACCAGTGTAGCTCCACAACTACCAAACAATAGTCGATGATACGTCCGTTGGAATTCTTTGTTTTTTTTAACCATTGCATCATAGTCTTTTGATACTCAGCATCTGCAGATCATGGTTTTTTTCAGCTACAGTGGTGTCTGCACTGAGACTACGCAGAAAAAGGGGCAAATGTTTCCTAGTATGCATGTTACTAATTTATTGAATGAAACGGCAAGTGGAGAAGTCGCTACATTTAAACAGTGCTTCCTATCAGCAGTCCACTTTGGGAGACCGTTACGGCATATTTGGGTGAAAACGAATGGCAACTCGGCAAACTCTGATTTACGTATTTCTCATAAAGTGCAGCGTCGGATTGTTATTTTTGCGGAATCCACTGTCGTACAGTGTGGAGAAGCATGATAGCAAGAAACATGACACCAATCATATCTGTGAAACAGGCTTTTTTAACCAATAAAGATTTTTTTTTCCATCTGTTGCCTTTTTTTTTGTCACAACGTTCTGATTATGTCAACATTTGCTCTCTCTCTAATTAAGGGAAGATGGTCAACACAGTTTCAGATCATTGACCTTGTTCTGGAGCTGGTCCAGGTTTGTGTCACTTTGGATGTTAAATCGTACTATGGGGTTTAATTACACAGATATCTGACCAGAGAGTGTAAGTATAGCCCTTATAGTCAGCTAGTCAATAATTAGCATCAAGCTCTCAGAAAGCAGATGAACATTGAAAAGAAGTACTGCATCACTCCTCTGGCCAAATTACCAACCTGAAGTCCGTGTTACTACGGTACAATTTAAAATGTGCAAATAACAATGCAATTATACTATGGCTCGTGTCACTAATGTCCTTCAGTTACGTGTAAAGTCTGAGCAGCATACACTGATACACTGGGCGATAACTGGTTTCTGTGGCTCACTGGTGCAGTGACGGTCCAGTGTATTGTGCCGAACATAGATGTAGTTGCAAAATTAGCAGCTTTGCCCTTGAAGGCAATCAGGACTTCCTTTTGCACATTTTGACCCGTGGAACAGTAATAACTGCGGCCGAGGAAGGATGCTAGGAAACTTGCAGGAAGTCTTACAGGCTCAAGTGTAAATATATTAACATCTATGACTTGCTTTTGATCTGAGCGATTTCAATGTTTTCTGCAGGACAGAGGGAATGTTGCCTATAAAACTTGACCCTGAGCAGAATAAGCAATTAGATAATGGATGCGTAGGTGTATGGTCATGCATCACTTAGAAATGAGGATGCTTTCTAAGAAATACATTGTTGGGTGATTCTGTAGTTGTGTGGACATTACATAGAGTGCACTTATACAGGCCTGGATGGTATAGCCAACTACACACCTAGGCTATAAGGTCTAGCCTAAATAACGATAGAAAAATACAGCAGAGTAGATATATAAACCAGTAACAGTTACTTATTATCATTATCAAGTAGTACGTACATGTACTGTACATAATTGTGTGCTATACTTGTATACGTATGACAGGTAGCGCAATAGGTTTGTTTACACCAGCATCAGCACAAATGCGTGTTGTGGTACGACGTTATGATGGCTTTCAGCTACATTATAATCTTATGGGTCCACTGTAGTATTTGAAGTCTGTCGTTGACCGAAATGTTGCTATGTGGTGCATGGCCGTTAAAGTTCTGCCTTTTCTAAGACAGTTTATCGTAACAGATCATCCAGCGATACATAGGAAACCACAGACAGAGATGAATGGCTCCGCTTGGGTGATGTACGACATCTTGTTCTCCTTGTCAATGAAGATAAATGTGAATTTGTTACATTTCCAGTGCTAATGTGTGCTGCAATAAACAGAGAAGCTGATAAGGGTTAAATCTGAGTCTGAAAACACATTAGAGGCTAAGCAAATTTTGTCTTATAAAGATCCCAATATTCTTCTCTCATCCAAGTTTCCTATTTAAGCTTTCCACAAAGCTAAACAAAACCACATGCCCAGCTGAGAACTGTGGGCCTCATGGAACCTGACTGGAAGGGAAAAAAGGTTTCATTTTAATTTATTGCTAATTAATGCAACTTTTTTTTATTTAACAGTGATTTTCAACAGGATGCACCTGCAATACATATGTCACTCAAAATTAAAACAGTATTACACCAAATGGTAAAAGTCTGATTACATAACCTGCTTAATTGCAAATATATTACAGAGAAAACATCCATGTTATTTTTCTTGTTGCTGTTAAGTTGAGGTATAACTAACACAACTATACTAAAAAATGGTCATGTATTTGAGTTTATCGTACAAAATGTGTCGGTTTCTTATATATCTGTACCCTAACACCAATGGATGAAGTAAGAGCACATGCCGGCGTTGTAAAAATCAGTTTCTCCTGCTGCGTTGATATTTGCCTGCCAGGCCAATATCTTGCATCGTAAACAACTGAAAATAAGTCGGATTTGCAAGTAACCCGAGACTTGAAAAGTCCTACGGCTCGTGACAAAGTCGAAGTCGAGCGGGGAAGCAGGCGTGCGAATAGGACCGCGTGGGCAACGCAAACGGCTGCTGATCGGGCCAAACTCGCGCGCAGTGTCCTCTCCGGCGCCCCGTATACGAGGCGATCAAAGGCGGTCCGCTTGGTGTGTTTTGCACGTTTCTTAGTTTATTTTTAGAAGGCAGGGATTCAAGCGAGGACAACGTTTCTACACAGAGGGCTTTTTATTTTCTCCTCAGACTGCTGCACAGCCTCAGCGGCTGACCTACCGCTTCCTCTGCCCCCGTAGCCACGGTGACCACAGCTCCAGGGTGGTGCTACGGAGACACGCTGGAGCTACTCACTTCAACTAAAAATGGCAAGTTGCTTTTCATTCTGACATCACCCAGATCTAATAAAAGCAGATATAAAATACTACTGCGATGCCTTCTCGTCTAAAGTTTACACATTTAAGACATTTTTTTCCATGTTGTCTCACACTTAGTTATCCCAGTGCTCTTATTTCTGTCAGTTTTCACGGCAAGTTCATTTTGCCACATTTAACTTAATTTACAGCCCTTTTTTAAGCGATGCAAATTTTCCCCCAGATCCAATTGCAAGAATTTCACTTACCATTTACGCTTTATACCGCTGAAGTTTAGACAATGAAAACAATCTAGTACATGGCATTAAATATAAATCTAGCTTATAATATGCTTTGATCGTCGGTCATATTTTAACAGTATTTTGGATAGCTCAATATTTCTTCTGAGTTCTATAAATACACGAGCCCCAGAAAAACCATGAAAAGACCCCAAGTGAACTGAAAGTGAGTTCCAAGAATGAATAGCAGTCTAACTTTACAGTAAAACAATAATATGATCCCATGAAAGAAGAAACTAGCTTTTCATATCATTTGAGTCAATATTATTTCAGTTACTTTTTTAAAGAAACAGAGGTTTATGAGCAAGAACAGCAGGAAATCCTCAGCATTAGTCCTCAGATGCTCAGTCTCAGAGATGGCTGCTGTAAATGTAAGCAAAGACTACAGAACAACCTCTGGGTACATTAACTCTGCCACCAGTAACTGATGGCGTGGGTTTAATTTGGCTATTTGTCTTAGCATTTTAAACGTCCCTGATCCCTTCCTGTCCCCCCCTCCACCTTCAGAGATAATGAATGATGGCTTAGAACAAAGACCATGAATGGCCATCTATCGATTTATTCCAGTAGACCATCGGCGTTTCCTTTGCCATTTGTCTGGAACCCTTTCCGGCGACGACATTCTGCTCTACCGTAGTCTCGAGTGGCTCTACACGCTGGCATTCACACATGTGAGTCTCGTTTGAGCAGAAGGCCAGTTATTTAAGACTTCAGCTAGAAGCATGTTTTACTGTCATGGATTATGCACTGTATATACCGTACCAGTCAAAAGTTTGGACGTGCCAAGCTGCCTTAAATGCAGAGTTATAGTGTCGCATCACATGACCTCGCCACCTGACCTAAATCCAGCAGAGATGGTTTGGGAAGAGTTTGACCAGAGAGTGAAGGAGAATTGGCCAATGGGTGCTCAGTATGTATGAGGGACCTCCTTCAGGATAGTTGGAAAACCATCCCAGGAGGCCGCCTCATGGAATTAGCGTAGAGGAGACAGTAGGGTCAGCCAGTCCCTGGAGCGATTGGGATTAAGGGCCTCGCTCAAGGGCCCAGAGGGGGATCAATCTGCTAACCACAAGATTTGAACCGATTCCCAACTTAAAGTGTTGCCTCCCCAAAAACAAATTATTATTTTTTAGAATACTTTTTTGGTCAATGCATAATATATGTTGTTTTGTAGTTTTGATGTCTTTAATTATGTAAAATATAGAGAACAGTACAAATTAACCTTTCTATGGGTAGGTGTATCCAAACTTTTGACTAGTGATATATATATATATATATATATATATATATCTCATAGGATATAGTATAGAGACACTATACCTTCTTACGTTTTATACAGCATCCCCATCTTCTCAGCTGTTCATATAATGAAGAGAATTAGGATGCTTTCAGTTCTGTAATGGGACGAATACCAGATTTTCAAACTGTCTCAGCTTTCTTTGTGGTCAAAAATTGGATTTATACCCGGTCTATTTTCTTTGAGTTTTTCCACTGTTGGAGAGGGGACTCGAACAGAACTCAGAGTCTGTGGTTTTATTAAACACGGCGAAGTAGGTCCAGACACGTTTAACGAGCTCAAGAACATGTACCGAGTCAAAGCAAATTGACGCTAATATTGTTTAATGTCGACGGCAGCAGATTTTACCACTGCCAGTCATCAATGAGCATGACCCGCCTGCACTTGAACTTTTACATGCTGTTGGGAATCGCCTATGCAGCAGTGATTATGCATGGACACTACTCTGTGGTGAGATGGCAGTGATGTGAGACTAGAGTTGCACTGGACCACTGTCTTTCCAGCCATTCAGCCTTAATAGACCTAAAAGTGAAACCACGTGAACTGGCTCTATTCTTCATAGCTACAGAATGGGTGTTAGCTTGCTTTTTGGTTCACATTCACCGACACGAAACCTGAATTAATCTCGTTCACAGTGGATCACGTGTCACTGACCAATTGTGACCGATACAATGCGGCCAGATAACGGTTCTCCGTATCAAGGTGAGGAAAAAGCATATGAAAAACATATCAAATACATGTAGAGTGCCTCCTTTGCTCGAGGCTGAACAAATTTAGCTCAGCTAATCTCTCATAAGACATTCCTCTAAGACCAGGAATCATTCTCGTGGCCCTACGTTGCACCTTTTCCAAGGCAGCAATGTCCTTCTTAAGGTACGGTGACCAAACCTGCACACAATATTCTAGGTGGGGTCTTACCAAGGAATTGAATAATCTTAGCGTCACCTCTCTTAATACATACACCTAGAGATGTAACCCATTTTCTTTTGCTGAAAGAAGTTAATCTTCAATACCGCTTGTACTGCTTCACCTTGTTGTTAGAATAATAATAATAATAATAATAATAATAATAA
>JAABNX020000045.1:4423103-4449482 GCA_015163995.2 Mormyrus lacerda | reverse complement strand
GGGGGGGGGGGGGGGGGGGGGGGTTATGAATATGTGAAACATTTCTGGTTCCTTAATTAAGCCTCAGAAGCTGAGACCTTTGGGAGGGGAGGGGGTTCATTTCAGTCGCAGTTTTTAAGAGATTTTCAGCCTGTGTAGAAGCCAGGCCTCCTCAGAGGAAAGGAGGAGGAGGAGGACCGAGCGGGTGGGTGTGCGTCTCCTGTGTGGCTTCACACCTGGCTGCCCGTGTGACAGATCTCCCTGCCAGGACTGGCTTGTCTCTGCCGTGCGACATTCCTGGCCAAGTGCGAAAACCGCCTTGGCACTAATGCTCGTAAATATCGCCGCGCGAGCAGACGTGGTTTCTGGGACAGACGCGGGCTTGGCTGTCTGGTAAGCCCCATATTTAGGAGATACTGGGTACCTTAAGGATGAGGTCAGGATTTAATCAGAGCGTCAACATTATATCACCATCCGTTTTCTAAATCTCATATCTCATTGCAGAGTTATGGGGCCCCGTGCTGCCTGAAGTGACCCTCGGGGCACAGGGAAGGTGAACACCCAGGATGGGACAATCCCCACAAGTCCGGGAATCAAACATCCAACTCTAGACATGTGTGGCTGTACTGCTGACCCATTTCCATTCACTCTTATGGGCAAAATGATGAATTATTTCAGGTCCAATCAAGAAACACCCAATTAATCTCGCCAAAATATCCACAGCACTCGCAAACACCTTTTTACATATTTGAAAAACAAAAACAGCGAAAATAAAACCCGGTTAAATGTTCCTGCGGTTGCTGTAATTAAGGGAGCCCAAAATTGCACAAGAGATCCATCCAACTATTAATTCACAATCATCCTAATTTGTAATATGTCGCACTCGGATGTCTTCACAGCTTGTTAAGGTGGGAAATTTGATACCGGGAACTGGAATACTAGGACAAAGGTGAACTCATTTATATGGGTCTTTTTTTGTGCTGAATAATGTAACAACACCGGATGGCCCTGCTTTCCGCAGTTCTGCTTTCCAACCAGAGGGGGCGCTGCATCCGGCCACTCAGCTACTGTGGTTTCCTGTTGTCCAGAGCCATCTGCTGCCTCGCTCACCCAGAACGCTCCTCAGCTTCCCATGCTGAGCCCCTGTGCTTCTACATCCATCCCCTACAGCAGGCGGCAGAGACCAGCGGTACGACATGATCGATAAATCACCTCCGATGGACTCCCGGCCTGGAGAGAGAGCTTCCACATTCTGTAGCTCAGTTTTCCTATAGTCTGGCAAGGATGTCAGGAGTGCTGACTGCAGTGATGCGTGTTCGGGTTACTGCTGAATTGCTTTTCAACCACTCATTAAGAGACAAAAGAGCATTTCTTGGTACACAAATACTTGTTTTTCTCAAGAACAAACAAAGCTAATTCTTTTTCTTAAAACAAAGAGTGACACTTCATCACAAATCGTCACTTTTTATTTCAGTCCAAAATGGCTCTGCAAATATTTTAATCACATTTTCTAAGCTAGTAAAAAGAACCAAAGGCTAAATAAACTTTACAGTGTTCGGAACGGCTTGTCCCTTCCAAAGCATGATAGTGACTTTAAACAGCTATTTTTCTTATTTTTTTTTGTTGTTGTTATTCTGCAGACGTTTCTTGCGCTGCTGTGACCTCTTACCGCGGCGTCGCCGTGAGACTTGGGCCTGAGGAGCACCTTGGAGAAGATGCCAGTTCTTTCATGATCATGTCACGCAATTAGTGAATTATCCATTGTATTCATTTAGCAGACACTTCCTCTCAAAGCAACGTGCAATTCTTTTGTGGAAGCAATCAGGAATAGCCAGTCGGTAAGGCGATTGGGGGTTAAGGGCCTTGCTCAGGGGCCCAATGGTGGCGTCACGCAGCCAACCCTGAGATTTGAACGGATGAGTTTCTGGCTTCCCCCCCCTCGGGTCTCAAAATGACCATTTTAACCATCTGTTATGTTCTGAGTATTTTAAGCCATAAAAATGATAAAAGGAGACATACCTATTTTCATTTCAAAGTCAAGTTAATTGTTATACTGCGCATGCACAATGAAATGAGGATGCAGTGCAAGCAATACACAGTACTATTGTGCTAAAAAAGTCATATAAGGACAAACAACAGATCCATGCCACATGAGGGTCAACCCTAATCCTAGCCCTAGTCCTAATCCTAACCCTAACTCTACTCCTAATAGCCCTAATCCTAACCCTAATCCTAACCCTAATCCTAACCCTTATCCTAACCCTAACGCTACTCCTAATAGCCCTAATCCTAACCCTTATCCTAACCCTAATCTTAACCCTAATCCTAACCCAAACCCTTTTGGATTTGCCAGTCAAGAGACGACCCAAACATTTTGATCTTATCTACATGTCCTAAAACAATGTTTCCCAACCCACTCCACGGGGACCAGTTTCAGAAACACTGTCCTAAAAGATCCCAAATGAATTATTATTATCCATTAACCAATTAAGTGACATTTAATAATGAACTGCTTACGAGTAAGTGGCTTGTCTCCCCCTCACCAGGACATCCACACACCCCCTGCTTCTAACCCTGAGCGAACCCTTTAATTCCTTTTTAAAGGGGGGTGTATCCTTCTCTTGATAAATTAAAATGGGAAAACAACTGTTTTCAAATGTAATACAAATGTTTTTCCGACACGGAACATAATAAAGGCGCAATTATTTAAAAACACCAGTGAGATCGATATCTGCGTTAAATATTAATTTTGAATGTTTCAATAACAAAATTATACAGAAACACAGAAACCACAGCCACATCCATCATTTGCTTCCAAAAGTGGTTTTACAGATACAATAAACACATCTGAAATATTTTATCTGATTATTTTTTGTGCTTTGTTATGTTAAATAATTTGTTTAAATTGATTTACAGCCCAAATAAGCCATTACAATTTCTAATCTTATTTCTGAATGCCCTGTTGGTGCCTGCTGGTCATTTAAAAGCCATTACAAGAAAGATAATCAAATGTGTAGAAAATAAACTGCATTATCACGAACTGTTTGTGTAACATAGCTCATGGGATGTGTGATACCTGTTTGCAGGGTGATAAAACAGCAGGGGTTACAAATCCGTCCGGCTCTGGACAATGGAACAGTGATTAGTGTGGGATTATCATGTTTGTACAGCATTTTTTTAAAACATAAAACAGGAATGGGTAAATGGAAAGGAGTGAACCGGAATGGCAGTGTTACTGAAATACCGCACCTAACACAAATACATAACGCAGTGCTCAGTGATACATTCCTGCAATAATTGTAATTGTACGATTATGGAGCTGTTTCACATTGTGTCTCAATGGGCTTTATTTTTTTTTTATTGTTTTATACTGATAGCTAGTGAGTGGAGCTTTATTTTTTATTGTTTTATACTGATAGTTAGTGAGTGGCCTCATGCTCTTACACTTTCACCCTACGAATGAAATCGAATGATTCTATTGTTGATGTATTTGCTGGTGGTTTGTGAGATTTTGCACCGTGATTCATTTAGCTTGTAACCATATATATGCATATTTCTGCAAGAAATAAAAAACAAGACATTAAAAAATGCCTTTTTTAATGCCCCCCCCCTAAGCTTGCTGAAGTGCTATTTATTTTTTCATGGTCTGTTATTTCATGATGTGTGCAGTATTTTTAAGTAGTGTGGGTGCTTTTAAGATTCGGATTGTCCATGTGCTTTGAATTTCAGGAAGCAAAGAATTTGTTAAAGAAAATAACAAAAATAAATATTTGGTTTTACTTAATGAATATAATGTGTGTCTAGAAACCTATAAATATGAAAAATGAAGAAATTAAGGCAGTCCGTAATGTAGCTAGATGTGGGTGGGACACTTAAAATAGCAGGCCAGACCAACAGGCAGCCCCCAGACACTCTCACCCGAATCCGGGTCCTTCACGCTCAGATGCATCAGGGCACAGATGCCCTAACTCGTTGTTTGACATGCACCTGGCGGGTTGACAGACATGAGAAAGTTCACATTTTCTTTTTTTTTTTTTTTTTACAGTTGTTGATTGCTTTGATGATGAATTCCATGACTACAAAACATTTTTGGTTTTGTTTAAGGGTAGAAATGAAAATGTCTCGGAGGAACCCAATCATTTAATTTTTAACCTTCGGAATATGCTGGAACCCTGCAATGTGTTGGCGCCCACCCAGGATTCCCGCCTACGCCTGTTGTTCCCGAGGCTCTGGGCCCCCCCGTGACCCCCAGTGGGGATTAAGTGGTTACGATAATGGATGGATGGAATATACTAGGAGATCATTTCTACATTGATAATTTAGAATAAGGAAGTATATTGGGGTAGGGCCACAGGCACAGGCTTGGCCCTTGAGGAGAGCTGATTGGCCCCCAGAATGCCCCTACCCTTGTCACTCACCGATTCAGAACATGTCATTTGCTAAAGAAAAGACCCTTTATATGAATTATGGCTGGTCTTATACCCATAAAATAAAAATTTAACACATTTTATTATATAAAAGTAACTTCAAGGGGATATCATTTATTATTATTATTATTATTATTATTATTAATATCTACCTAATAGGTATTGGCTGGTCACATCTAGACAGCCATTTTCCAAGATGTCCTCTCATGTGTCATGCAATTGCTGTCCAGCAGATATTTCTTCATATTTTATTCACCAGGTGTTAGCTTCCTGTCTCCAAGACATCAGGATTGCCAGTCACCAATAATCACTGTTTATGAAGATCATGGCTCTCTTCCAGACAGACAAGCGGCTTCCTGGAGGCCTTGACGATTGTGTCACCGTGCCTATTTTCTGGCCAGTGATGCAAACGAGAGCCCAGGGCGGTCGCCTGAGTGGCAGGATTATCTCCGAGCTCATGGCTGACCGAGCAGCCGTTGTTTGGAGCGTGCACCGCGTTGCTGAGAAGCCCCCCGTCCAGCAACAGTCACTCTTCCCTTCAAGATTTTGTTTGTTCTTCAGTTTAAAGCTTTTTTTTCCCAAATGAAATTTAGTTTATGTTGGATTTGTGTCATGCACTGTTACATCTGTCTCCCCTTTAAAGTTTGGCTTCCCTTTTAAAAGTTACCCGCTTTAGCTATTGTCTTATTCTGTCTGTTTGTTCGACCTCTGACTTGAGGTTTAGAAAGTATACTTATGCTTTAATTACAACATGTGGGGAGATGTATGATCATCACTTGAAGCACGGGAAAGAATCTTTTTTTTTTTTTTTTAGCAGACATGTTGTCATAGTCCATGATTAACAGGCACAGTGTCTTGCCTGTTCATTGGCTGTTGAACTTCGGTTTTGAAGAAAAAGTTCAATTAATATTAAACGGAAGTGAGGGATAAACGGAAGAGTCTGTAGTTGAAAGTACTTGACGTGACCTTTGACCGTTCCCAGCTCAGTCGATATGGTGTGCAGATGAGGGGAAATGCCCTTGATTCTTGGGGGGGGATATGTTTCATTAGCCGCGTGATGTAGTCCCCTGTGCCTTGCCTTGATGGCAGTAAACACAGCCGCGCCTCGCTTGCTGTTGTAATTGCCTTCTCTTCTCCCACTACCACGGTCTTGCAGTGCCTGGTTATTAGCTTTTAGCTATGAGTGCTGAGAGGCATCATTTACGGAGAACAAAAGCGAGGGGCTACAATAAACGGGGCAGATGTTTGCGAGAACCCGATGTTTTCGCCATTGCTGAGAAAAGTCTTGCATAGTCCTTTTAGTGCCAAAGCGCTAGACCCTCGAGGGCCTATTTACCGAATTTGAGAACTGCAGTCAAATTAACAGATGATGGTCAAACCACGAACTCTCGCCTCACAATCCCCTGAGCCTTCTCGATGTGAAAAATATGCTTAGTCACTTACCCTAACGCCTTTCGTAAGCAGAGATTGGACAGAATGGCGGGGGCCAAGTCATTCCTCCTCGAACCGGTACCCCCAGGGTTTGGTGCACCTGGTTCTGTGGCGTTTCTGCCGCTTACGAGATGCGACACGGTCTTACAAAGAAGCCTGAGACTCGTTTAGCCTGAATTATCTGCAGCTGGTGGCAGACACAAGTCACTATGCTGGGAGATCTTGTGTCCGAATGCCTCCTCTGATGCCCCGGAGACCTGCCTGCTCCGCTGATCTGGCACCCTTCCTTGTGTCTTGTGTTTACACTCGAGATATCCTCACCTCATCCGGTGTTGAATCCCAAAGCTACTTCGTTAGCTAATTCCTCATCCTGCTCTCCCATGCTGATTTTGTTGTGACAAACCAAAAAACGGAAACGGATGTAGTTTTCGCTTCTCTATTATCCTGCATAATAATTCTTATAATCCTTCAGTATTATTTGTGTTATACTGTATTATACTGCGCTATTTACTGTGTAATACTGTATTATACTGTGTTATATACTGTGTTATACTGTATTATACTGTGTTATGCTGCGTTATACTGTATTATACTGTGTTATACTGCATTATACTGCTCTCCTCAGCTAGGCAGTAGTGAAACTGCTGTGAAATACAATAAAATACAATAAAATAATCCTCCAAATCACTTGAGGCTTCTCTGTACGTCTATTCATTTACTTATCATAGCAGGTCACCTATTGCGGAGCCCTTAAAATGGGTGCAGAAAAACTGTATTCATGGTTAAAGATAATCACCCCCGCACTCCACCTCACTGTCTTTTACTTGACTCTTTTTTTATACAATGTTCCTGAAGACATACTGGGAACAAAGAAATCCTAGAATTCCCAGGCTCATTGTTGGACTCACAATAGCAGACTGCAGGACTGGGGACCCAAGTACCTGCAGCTAACAGTGAAATCACATCAAACGGGACGTGGAGACACACACACACACACACACACACACCCAAAGGTTGTGCCTCTGTCCTGAAATCCCTACATATGCTATGGGAAAAGCAGCTTTTAATTTGCCCATTGATTTATGAGTTTGTAGACCACGCCTTTATGGACTACACAGACCACCTCACACAAAGGCATATTGCAATTAACAAGGAACCTTTTCGGAAAACGCGCACAACCTCCACGCAGAAAGCTGCCTTCCGTCGGACAGATGTAGCATTTTTTTTGCCTGTTTTTTTTTCCGTCTAGCACGCCTTTCATGAATTATTTTGACCTGATCTGTCGGCGAGCGTCTGCTTGTAATAAAAACTCAGCAAACCACATGTAATTCTGTCCGGTGCTGCGTCTATTAGTCAGCACATGTTTGGGAGCAAACAATCGGGACACCTCTGCTTGAAGCCGAACACACAGGGTGTCGAGACCAGTGAGCAGGGGGGGTTTGCGGGGGGGGGGGGTGCCGGGACGCCACGGCTGCATTGCGGAGCTTCGGGAACCAACAGGAAGTGTCTCTTCCTCTCCGTTGCAGATGTACAGATGACTTTCGTTTCTGTGTCGACCATCCACGTGCTGTGCAGGTCTGGGAAGCGTAGAAACTCCGTTTATTGATAGTCAATCCCGTAGAGAACTCTGAGTCACAACCCCACTTTTGTTTACCTGTAATTTCTCCAAATGTACTCTGAGTTTGCACGGAGTCATTTTTGTGAAATTGCTTGCACATTGCAAAGCTACATGAGAAAAAAAAAAAAACATCATGACACACTATGTTACTGTTTTTTGGCTTCAATGGAATATAAAATTTATTATGATTAAATATTTCTCATGGAAAACTATGGATAAGATAGATAGATTTCCATTGCCACAGATTGCATTTCCATACTGCACCTGCAGATATGCATCCATCCCGCCAGTCAGTTTCTGTAACCTCTCCAGTGTTACATGGGTCCAGAGCCTATGGGTACAAGGCACGGCACTGACCCATCGCAGGGCACT
This sequence comes from Mormyrus lacerda, assembly GCA_015163995.2. Taxonomy (NCBI): domain Eukaryota; kingdom Metazoa; phylum Chordata; class Actinopteri; order Osteoglossiformes; family Mormyridae; genus Mormyrus; species Mormyrus lacerda. The sequence continues at coordinate 4,441,655 of JAABNX020000045.1, read as the reverse complement.
GACCCATCGCAGGGCACCGACCCATCGTAGGGCACCGACCTATTGCAGGGCACTGACCCATCGCAGGGCACCGACCCATCGTAGGGCACCGACCTATTGCAGGGCACCGACCCATCGCAGGGCACTGACCCATCGCAGGGCACCGACCTATTGCAGGGCACTGACCCATCGCAGGGCACCGACCCATTGCAGGGCACCGACCCATTGTAGGGCACCGACCCCAAATTTGGACTATGGAATAAAACTGGAGTACCCAAAGGAAGCCCCACAGAGACATGGGGAGAACATGCATAATCCCAACACACTGAGCCACAGTCCCAGATGTGTGAAGCAGCAATGCTAACCACTGCACCACTGTGCCACCACTGTATATGTGGTCATTAACAGCTAATTTGCAACTGGAACTGTAATTTCTATTATGACCACAGAGAGGTGAAACTTTCATCGCTAACAATGCATTTCCGAGAATCGTAGCACAGCGTATTTGCATCCTTTGTTTTGTGACGAAAGCTCGATGCAGGAGCGCATTTTACGCTCCCCGGTGACGGCCCGGCACGGAGCTTCTCGTCGTTGTTTTGCGAAGGTCAGGCCACGGCTTTTCCCGGTGCCTCCTTGCAGTGCCTCCGCTGCCCCAGCAGGTCCGCCAGGGGACGCGACGCGGTGCAGCAGCACACTGCCAGTGACATGGGCTCCTCATTGAAATTCATAGTGATACCGTGTAACGTTGCTTTGTGCCACTGTTTCCTTTCGATTATCTCGGGGAAGAGGTGGGGGCCTGGACATTTTTTTGCTTTTTTTCTTGCTCTGTCCTTCCTTCTCACAAAAAGAGCCTTGAGAAAAGACGCACGATGATGCAGAGCAACCATTCGGACACAAAGCCGGTATTAATTCCAGGCACACATGGCCTTGTAAGAAATCCCCCCTTCTTCCCGAGTTTGGCTTGAAGCGCAGCAAGCAGATACGCACAGCTGTCAGATCAAACTTGGCCTTTCTTCAAATCGCTTCCAATCTCCAGCACAATCTAAGCCCCGGGGAGGGAGTCAGAACTTTATTATGTTAAATCTAATATGGGGGTGCTATTGTTGGGGGGCTGCTGGATGCACTGAGGCAGCGGTCCGGAGCCCCCAGTGGTGGCTGAGCGCTGTACCTGTCCAGCAGCGCTAGCTGAACAATTCCCAGGCCGGCTCCCCGATTGCCACGGCAACACCCCTGGAATGCAGTGGCAGTGTTTGTTAAGCCCTTTTGACGGTGATGAGAAGAGACCCAGCCGCGCGAGAGCTTGGCAGCTCGGCCATGTGTGCCAGCCGCTGTTTGGCAGGTCTTTTGTGCGCCACGGACGGGCCCAGTAACTGGCGCCCTCTTTGCTTTCATCTGAACTTTGAAATAGTGACCCTCTCCGACAGTCAGTCTCATCCTCTTCCTTCTGAAATTACCTGCCAGTCGTAATCCAATGAGCGGGCGAGTTACAGACGCCTCCTAACATTCATTTTTGGTCTGCGGCCGTATCACTGAAAAGAGCCCAGATCTATCTAACCGAGCTACTTTGTATTCAACAAGTCAGTGGTCCGCTAATTTCCGGGAAGTGACTTAATGGCCACTGATGATTTTCTTGTCGTGGCGCCAGGGGTTTTGAATTCCGTGCGCAAACCTCACCTAACTCCTCTCACTGTACATTAAGTTCGCGAGATAAATGTTGCCAATAGCAACACGTTGAGGTTTTCTGAAAGACGCCCGAATGGACGGACGGACGGACGGGATGGGAGGGGTGTCCTGTTAAGATGTGGTTACTCGACGAACCTCAGTACTTCATTTAGAGTCACCAGGGAGGAGTGGAGGACGGTGCCAGCGACCGACAGGACGTAGCTCATTCTGCAAAGCGCCCTCCGCAAACCTCCTGGAGCAGGAGAGGGATATTAAAAAGCCCGTTCTGCGTTTTCGGAGATGAAAGATCGGGAATGGCTTTTGTGGGACTTGGAGATGAAAGACCAGGAACGGCTCGCTGAAACATTCTCGCGGTGAGGATGTAGGCAACTTGGCAAGGACTGCTTCTTATTCTCTCCCGGCCAGATCATATAAAAGTGACTTTTAGGGGTCAGGTTTAGAGAGAGAACCAACGACAAAGAAGAAGACGACAGAGCACTCAGCAGTACTCCCTGCAGTGGAAAATGTCAAGCTCACCCAAAAAAGCTCTCAATTCAGTACAGATCCATTGATATATTTCTTAAGGCTCTTCCAAACGCAGTTGCCCCTAAGCGCCTAAAACAGGACGCAGTGCCGAAATTGCTAATAGACTTGTAACAAGTAGCATTCGTCACAGAGCTGACAAAACAATTGCACCAGCACAAATAACAAAGCAAAAAGCTTTAACTAATTTAATTTAGTGCTAGAGAGGTGCAAGGCGACTTGCGGGAGGAAACAAGAGCTCCCATGGCAGATACAGGAGAAAGGAGAACATCTCGGCGTCCAGGAGCAGCTGGCCAGCCAAGGCTGAGGACACGGCGATCTCACACAGTCATGACAGCAATATTTTTGCGTGGGTGGAACAAAGCATTGAGACGGAGAGCTTGGCTTCACAGACCGGCGCAGGTCAGGGCCCCGGAGAGTCTGGCTTTGGTGCTGCCAGCATGAGCCTAGTTTGGAAGGTGGACCGATATCTCTGACCCAGTGTTAAACTGGTACCAGTATGTCTACATTAGAATTAAAATAAAACCAGGGCTCATCATCAAAAATGTCACAGGTTCATTTTTCTTTTTTACTAAACTTAATCTACAAATGGAAAAAATCTGTCTCCCGTTTCATTTTTCCTGCCATACTTTACCAATACCATAGTGGTGCAGTGGTTGTTTCACACCTCTCAGACCAGGATTCAAGTGTCATGGATAGCACTGAGGAATCCTCATCGTCGTCTCAGCCACGCCCCTTCGGGGGTTCCGATCGATAGGGCTTCCCCGAGGTTCAGTGTCCTGTCATCCAGTTTTTCCGGCCGTTCCGAACTCTCCTCTCCCCTTCCCTGGTTTTGGTTTCCCTCTATCAGGCAACTCTGCTCTCTGATCAGTGCGAGATCTTCATGGTGCGAACTGAGTTTGAGCGTTTTCCCCAGTGTGCGTGTATCAGTGTCTTGACTTCTGCTACGTTTCCTACACTTCCTAGAGTATCTGCCTCTGCCCTCTTCTTGACCGACGCCAGTCGCCCGACCCCTGCCTGGATTTCCAACCGTGTTTACTGCCTGTTCCCTATCAGTACCGACACCGATCAACCAACCTTCCCGCCAGAGTTTTGGCTACGGTTTCGGGCTCAGCCCCGGGTTCCTCCGACTTCTCCGTGTTAAATAAACATCGATACTCACAGCGGAGCCGCGTCGGTGTCCGTCTTCTTGCCTTCACAACATCAAGTCTCCATGTGTGTGGAGTTTGCACGTCCTCCCCATGTTTCTTCTGGGTGTCCCCCCCCCCATAATCCAAAAACTTGCCATAGTGACTTGAAGTTTCCAAATTACCCGTAGCTGTGAAAAACATGCGTGCCCTGTTTTGGGTTGGCGCCCCATTATGGGTTCACCCCCACCTTGCTCCTGTAGCTTCCGGGATAGATTTGCCCCCCCTCCCCATGAACTTGAATGGGACAAGTGGTCATAGACAATTCATGGATGGTTTCATAATATACTTACTATACCTTCTAGATACTGTACTGAATATCTTCTAATATCTAGATACTGTACTGAAAATCATAAAACACTATTTGTCTAGTTATATTTTGCATTTGGATATACAGAGGCTATTGCTGTGACTGTGTTTATCAACAAGCATCCAGTAATATAATGTCATATTAGCTTATTTGTGCCATGACGTTCATTCTTCCACATTTTCTCTTTGTTAGTCATTCATTTCATTTCCCGTGTATTTTAATTTTTATGGTTTTACCATTTATAACGATCTTTTTTTTTTCTGCCCATTGCTGAAAATGTTCCCCGGCGACTCCAAAGTCCGTCGCCCTTTTATTAACGCAGGAGGCGTCCGTCTGTGTGCATCCATCATGAAAGCCCAGGAACAGCGCCACCTCTGGTGGCGGCGGAGTATCTGCCACAAAAAGGCGAATAATGGCACCGGAGTCTGTAATTTGGTAAAACGTGCTTAAAATAAATTGCTCCCACTTGTGTTTAATTTGGACAAATTGCTATCGAGCGAAGCCTGCCTATTGGATGCAGGAGTAAAAAAAAAAAAAAACACACAGATGCTCACACAAACAAAAAAAACCATCACATCTTATTCTCACGTGTGGATTTGCAGGCTGGCTGGATATGTGGTTAGGACCATCGGACGTCCTCTTCTGAAATTCAGAACCACCCCCCACTGGCTTCAGGTCTCCAGGTCTCGTAGCCTGTAGCCTGCATTGAAAGTAACGACTGGTGACACGATGGGCTGGAGGTGGGTGGCTGTGGTGGGGGGGTCACTGGGACCAAGGCCTCATGCCCTGGTCTGGACCAGCGGATCTGTATGTCCCTTTGTGTCTGAGCCCACATCGTTTGAGGATGGACTGTAGGACGCATCTGAGTTAGGGCACAGGGGTCAGAATGTCATGGACACTTGTCTGTTTTGAAAAACTCAGATGTAACCTTTTGTTTTAAAAAACAGTTATAATTCATGTGGTTATTAATAAAGTTTTATTGGTTTGAATCGTATTATTTGTGGGTGATTTTTTTTTTCCTTTGTGTCTGGTCGTCACTGTGTTCTCAATGACGCTCCAACAGTTACCACCAGTGCCCCCCGGTACATGGATGGAGCACAGAGCAAAACTGACGTGGAGACAAGCAGGTTAGTATCTAAATACCTTGTACTATATTTGTTTTACCTAGAAGACTCCAAAGCGGCATCGATGCATCTGAGGGATCAGGGTCAGTCAGTCCCTGGAGTGATTGTGGGTTAAAGGCCCTGCTCACTGGCCCAACACCCTGCCGGCCAGGGGACTCGAACCAGCAACTTTCCGATGACAGACAGAACAATACATTATTATACAACTTGCTCTTCAAGAGTACAGAATAAATGTTCTCAGTGCGTATTGTTAAAGGGCTGTCTCTTAATCAGCTGTCATCCATTCCAACAAGTGCCCCAGCCGTTGTCCTGTGTGGCCCCAGCTCCATCTTTGCCCCCCCCCCCCAACTACTCTAACTAGGAGAAGCAGTCAGAAGATGGATGGATGGATTTTCTTAATCGGTAATATATGATAAAATATGTTATTATGATGCTTTTATAGCCTTAAAGGGGTGTTATATAAAGACTAAACAGAATGCATAGCACATGTTCAAATAATGGGTTCAGTACCCCAGGAACCTCTGAAATGACGTCTGGTCTGATAAGGATCGAACTGTTAATAAATGTTTGTTTGTTTCATGTTTACACGAGCTGCCAGGCATGCGGGGCTTCCCCGATTATCTGCAAACCCCGTGCTGATAAACATGCCTGGAAATACCTCGAGACCATAAAGCTCCCACGCCCCCCCCCCACCCGTTTGATGATACGGTTACTGTATTCCACCCGAGCGTAGCTCAAGGTTAAGGAACAGCAATCTAGCAATTTCATGTTCTGCTGGCTCCACATGAGCAGGGCGCTTCAAAGGCGTGATCCTTTCAGACTTTATGATGTCAGAGGTGGCGTCTCTGAGAAGAAATCATGGAATACCCTCTGCCGGGCACTTCTGATAGCTGAATGACCTCTGATAATCAGAGATTACACCAAGTAAGTACGAACAGCAAGAAGAGACAGGAAACAGATACTTCAAATCACTTTGTCAGGAAGAGAATGCGGGGTTTGATCTCTGCCTTGGATGAATTATGGAACAAAAAACTTACTGACGCTTGATGCAGACGTGCGGACTTTACACACACATTTCTGTCAGAATCATTCTGCCAAAGGGGAAGTGTAAAGCCTAGTTTTTTCATGGAGCAACCTTCACGTTTAAAACTTCATTTCTTCATGTGGGAGATTAAAATACTGTGTCAGGCAACAACATAAATAAATAAAAACAAAGAAACCGTTGCTGCACTTTCATTTTGAAAGATAAACATTTCACATCTTGCAGATGTGTGCGACACCAACACGCAAACTCGACGAGATCAATGCAATCAATCAACACTGGTCACTTGCTGTAAATATGTTTTTGCTTGGCAACGTTAATCATTTAGATTGAGATTTTCCTGCGTGTTCCTCCAATTTAAGAATTATGTTAAGGTTTCCTGAGAAAGAAAGCAAAATAATTGCGTGACTTATATTAACCCGTAATATTTATGGCGTAAAGGGTGCCTCAATGCAGCGGACTAGAAGAGAGAGAGAGAGATATTTTTACTAATAACCTACCAAAGGGCCACATTTTCATTTACAGCTCCGGCAGGTTAAAATATGCTTTTATTCAGTGTTTGCTCACAAATCTCATTTTATCTGTCTACATGATATTCTTCCTATAAAGCAAATTTTAGAGAGTCGTTAGCACACGACTTTAGTGAACATTAATGTGGAAATTATAGGTCAAGCGGCACGCAATGAAAACACACGACGAAACCACACAACCTGCGGGTTTTTGGCCACGATTCACGTACTCATTGATCTGCCTGAGGATTTAGTGCGCACTAGCATGTTTACAGGAAAGCAGAAAAAAATTCACCGTAAGCAGGAAATGCTTCGCCAGAAGCAGCACTTAAATTGACAGTGTAATTTCCTGGGGGAAAGATAGAGGCTTTGAAGGAGCCTTGTAGTCATAACCAAGCTGTGTTAGTTAGCTCTGCTGCTCTGTACTCTATTTGCTGTACTGTGTTTCAGTGGACCAGATCTCCGTTGTGTATGGCGTGCACGCAATCATTCTCCGTCCAGATCAGCCTCTGCGTGTGCGAGCTGGGCGACACGTAAACACGGGCCAGATACCGGACCCTGGCACAGCATGCTCTGACGGACAGACAGACATGCCGCAGTCCCTGTGATGTGAGGGGGCGGAATCATATGCAGAACGTCTACCTGCTGGAAAAAAAAGAGGTTGTCTCCTTTAGAGCCACACCTCACATCTCTACTGCTTCCGCACTCGAGGCGAGTTTTTACTACTCGGGGAGGAATGTGCTGATGAGACCAGACTCAGAAATAACGTGAGCATTCCTCTCATCTAGCGAGGAAGATGGAACACAATTAGCACCTATTAGAGACACTGCAGGCTGCTTGTCAGGGCAAACAGGCGGGGAGAGTTCTCTACGGGCGAAAAGCTCTCAGCTAGTCAGTGTGATATGGAGCTGGACTAGTCTGCAAGTCTCTGATAGATAACACTCGCCGCCTGCAAGAGTTAATGATTTGGCTCCCGGGAAATTAGAGTCAATATGTTGGTTTAAGCACCCAGTCTGTAATGAGGCCTTCCCACATGTTCACATGACAAGAATTTGTGTAGGTTGGCAAGCTTTTTAAGACACTGATTTCTACTGCCTTTTTTGTCTGGTCTGGCTGTCTGGTCTTCCTACTAAATCCCTCCACCCCAAGTGAATAAATATGCTTTAAATATTGGATGACTGATTTAAAACGACATCAATTATGCTGCGATTACTTGTGAAATATATGCTGTATGCACCGTTAAAACAGCTCGCATGTATTTGTCACTTTTGTACGTGCAATTTAAGCGCATAATACATTCCAGATTTCAGCGTTATAGAGCGAAACCACAGCAAGCGTTTAAAAGGATTCCCCCCCCCCATAATTAGCATTATTCTCAGTCAGAGACATCGGTTTAACATCTATTTCCTTCACTGAATATTTTCATCAACCTGGCATGTAATGGGGGCCTGATCTGAATCTCGAAGCAATGGCTGGATCAAATGACATTACAGGGACCTTATAAGGAAAAAAAGTGAGTTTTTTATGCCTTTGGCTACAAAAATCCGATTAAGGTTCTTATCAGAAAGAGGCAATCACTGTACTAATATTATTTTTTATCTGATTGTGTTTAATTTAGATTTTTGTTAAAAAAAACCTTTCTGTATTGATTGCACTTTGTTTTTCTATGTGACAAGATATTCGAGTCACTGGGAATATTTTCACAATTATCTCGCAGTCACTTGAAGTTATTTTTTTTGTCATATATGTCATGTTTTATTCGTAATCTAGTAGTGAATGCGTTTATGTTCCCAGCCAGTACCTGGAGTGCATATTTACACCTCAGGGACGGGGGTTTGAGTCTCTGCCCCGGTTCGACTCCCGGGAAGTTTGCTTGTTCCCCCTGTATCATTGTGGGGTTTCTGCTAGGTCCCCCCCCCCCCACACCTTGCTGGGTTGAATGGATGTTGCCCCATTGCCTGTAGGAGTATATAACATGTGTGCCCTGTGGTGAGTGTGCGTGCCCTGTGGTGGCTGTGTGCCCTGTCCTGGGCACTTCCTGCCTTGTGCCTGTAGCTTCCAGGATATGTATTCATGCTGCACTTACACAGATATATTAGGAGCGTGAAATATAGGGAGGGAGTTGATGTTTTTGAGAAGGGGGGGGTGGTTACGGACCTTTGCTCAATGACCATGTTTAGTGCCACAATCTAGATGTTTTTCATTTGGACCTGGACCAAAATTCCCGAAGGCATCACATCATCTGCAGCGTGGGCCTGAGCGACCAAAGCGCTCTGCTCACATGGTATTAAGTGGGCATTTCCCTGCCATTAAGCTGCCTGGAGCTTTCTGCCCACCACAGCTAAAGAGGGGCGTCCCAGGAACCTGCTACCTTCTGAAAGATCGCGCTCACGCCCAGGAACTACAGCCCGACTTCAAAACGCCATTAAGCCGCGGGGTTTGACGTGATGAAAGACAAGGAGTTATCGCAGCGCTTGATGGTCCCGATGATTGGATAAGAAGGAGCATTATCCTCAGTCAGATGGAGAGCCAAAGCCCTAGCGCTTCAGTCGCTGGGGTTCTGTAAGAGCCTAGTTAAGAGCTTTGCACAGATGGGATACTTATGGGCCGCTGCCTAAAGTAATGCTTGTTCAACAGTGACGCCTGAATCGGAGTGTTGATGCAGTAGAACATGCCTGATGTCTGCTGCTTCCACTCAGTCAGCCCAATTGAAATTTTTATAGTTTCAAAACAATTTGTCACAAATTTAAACCATTCTACCATGTCTTCATTGAATCATTGTTGTACTGTTTTACTGGTTTACTGATTATTTGTTTGTTTATTACTTTTTCTATTAAATATTATTCCAACTGCAGTGTACTGCTGATAAATAAGCTTTGATTTCATGACCTCACTTGGAAATTTCTTGAAACGCTTATAATGTATTACACTTAAACCTAAGATACCGTGTCACATTAGTAAATCCTCACGCTGCAAAACCGACATCCTCCTTTCCGTAATCATCTGAAGTCACGGCAGAATTAAATCTCAGGTCACAACATAATCTAAAGAAGTGCAATGTCTCCAGATTCACCAATGTCGGATAAGGGCTGAGAACCGCTCGTCAGAAGAGGAAGTTCTCATAAAGCCTACAGATATGTACCTTTCAATGGTAGCTGTGTCTTACTGCTCAGGAGACATCCATAGGTGGAATGAATATACCTTACAACTGTGCAATCAATATACATCTATAAGTCGATTATACCCCATCTTCACATGTTGCCCTTTAGATGTGAGATGTAAATAACACTATTAGAGGTCACTCACATCCATAGATAGGCAAGCTAAACAGCACATTAACTTTTCCTTATTTATAAGTAATTTCTCCAAAGCGACATATAAGAAAGAATCGGATATCAGTGTCAGCCAGCCTCTGGACACTGGACTTACGGCCCTTGCTCTGGGGCCTATACAGTCGGTGAAATCACTCCATGAGTGAATTGAACCAGTGACCTTCTGATCACTAACCCATAGAGCTACAGTACATGCCATCTCCAGCAGTTGGTGGCTGTTGTTACCACCTGTGCTCTACTGTTTAGATGCCTGGGTGTAGCCATGATTGATACATCTTTACTGCCAGTAGTATATAACAGTTCAGTCAGTCCTGCTACAATCCAACTAATGTGTTCCTGGGGAACCTCGCATACTAAAATGCCTACATACAATGGGAAAAACATGGTTAGGAATGTGACTACAAGACATAGTAACTTACTGCCAACAAAAATGAGTTAAACAATAAAACAGTAATACCCTGGTTAATAAAGTAATTATATATCCATTGAACGTAACAGATAATAATAATACATTAATAAATTATATAATAAACAGCTATAGGTTTTATGAGTCTCCGGAATTGTCACGAGACAGGAGTAGTGATGTGCAAAGTGACTTCATGAACCGTTTGCTGTATTTTCAGACCCCACTAGATGGCATGCTTGAGCCCCTTTTTTGTACAGAGTACCATCTGGTCGGGAGTGGTGAGCCACAGCTACCACACAGCCAGGCATACGTACAGCACACATACACCGGATTACGGTATGCTGAAGGCTACATGGCCACAGACAATTGACGAAAAGAAAATGTAAGTGAATTCAGAAAGGTGGGGCGACACGTGTGTGGAGTTTGCATGTTCTCCCCGTGTCGTCGTGGGGTTTCCTCCGGGTACTCCGGTTACCCCCCACAGTCCAAAGACATGATGAGGTTAATTGGAGTTAATAAATTGCCCGTAGGTGTGCATGTGTGAGTGAATGGTAACAGTGTGTGAGTGTGCCCTGCGATGGGCTGGCCCCCTGTCCAGGGTTGTTCCCTGTCTCGTGCCCATTGCTTCCAGGATAGGCTCCGGATCCCCCGCGACCCAATAGGATAAAGCGGGTTGGAAAATGAATTAATAAACTTAGAAAGGTTGTGGTGTGTTTTACATATAGTAATTTGCCAAGCTTTTTCAGATTTTGACAAAGACTTTGATCTGTGCAATGGGTGGATGCACAAAAAGTTTGAATGTTTTAGATTTAAAAACCAATTTACAAGGTTTCGATCACGAATTGGACATCGTTATCGTTTGCTTTCATGGCTGCTCTTGCATGCAGGTAATGTTTCTTGCTAAGACCACATCGCGTTGTAACATGCGTTGCATTTTCTCACCGACTGAAAGTGATTCCATGTTGTATTGGATTTGGGTACGAGGCATAATATATCAACTGCGTTGGAACAGATGTGCTATCATATGTTTTAGCAGGATTGACTGTATTAATTTGTGATTATACAGTAACTTAAATTCTATTTTAAAACACATTTTGCATTTTGTTAAGAGACTGACTACGCAGATTTAGAACTGGACGTTTCAGACTGACCTGTCATTTAAAAAAGACACCACTGCATTAGTTAATACATCCATCTGTGTAAACTGTATAGTCTACTGTGAGAGTACAATAATAGTAATATTTCAGCTTATTGCAATTTGAACTCGAGATATAGCTGCTTTTTGTGATGTTTGGGAGGCAGTGCGGCGTTGCGGAGCTCAGGGGCATGAATCGTACAGACAATTAACTACAAATTGGATGACTTTGGCCAGGGGAATTAGGCGGAATGGAAATCAACAGAATCTCTGGAGTTTGAGACCCCTGCCCTGCGTAAATATACACTGGCACAGAATGACACAGGCAGCAGGGAGACCCATATCAAACATTTATACCAGCACTAAATAGGAAACGGGTTTACCGTCTCCAAAATATGTCTACCTGTGACTAGACACGAATGTTGTACCTATACTGTACTATACCTCTCCAATCTCAAATATGAATGGCTACATTCTCTCCTGAGTTATACCTTTGGTAGGAAAAAATAACGAAATCAAGCTACATTTTCACAATGTGATTTATTTTGGCATTCGAACCAGGACATCCTTGGTTCATTAACCTGAAGCTACAAGCAACATTTAGACAGTATAAAAAACTACACGCAAACGTCTGAAAGCACTGTGTAATTTATAGATTTTACAAGTCCATTTGGGTGGCATCAGGCAAAGCATGGTCTTAATTATTTTAATATGAACACAAGAAAGATTAAAACTATGCAAACAGAATTATTGAAGTATAATCTGGAAAAATTACTAAACAAATGAAAGAGACATTATTAACTCATAAAAAAGCAGAAATGAGTCCAAGACCAGAAAAAATAGAATTCAGGACAAACACTTTAATTAGCAAGCAGTTAAACTGAGTCCTGGACGCATGATCTGACAGCTTGATGTATATATATTTGGATACATTTTGATGTGTAAAAATGTTGAATTTTTAGGAAAAAAAAAGTGAACAAAGTGTTTTATTCAAATGCACACAGTTTATTACTTCCATCAGAAGATGACAAGTAAAAATACAATTACTGTTCATTAATTATCCAAGCATTATATATATTATAAGCAATTGTAATCAAGCAATGAGTTATAGGATGTTTGATGCTTCACCTGCAGTTGAGACATTGTCCAATTCATGCCTCAGCAACCTCTCAACAAGGAAGTTAATTATTTTTGGAATAATGGAATAATGGGAAAAAACATCTTGAAAACAAGTTCCTCTTGCAACACTAGTTGATAGTTATTAAGTTTAGGTACAGTATTAATATTCCCAAATAAAGTAACTCTGTGTGTAATAACACATGACACTTCCCAACTGGAGCTCTGTCATAGAATGAAGATACTTCATTGATCCTGGTGCAGAAATACTCATTTTACCTACCCTATCATGCTCTCCATATTACATAGACATGTATATCCGTTGGAGTAGGCTAGACCCATGAGGTGTGGGTTGAGGCTCTTGCTGAAGGACCCACAGACATGGCTATTCAGCCAAAACCAGGACTGAACCAGCCACCTTCCGACCACCAGCATAGAGTACAGGGGCCAAGCCTACTGAGCCACATAATAATGTAGTTCTCTGCATTTATGTCTTGTGCTGTGTAATACTTCTGGGTATTTCACATTAGGTAAGTATTACAGCATGGGCAGTGCAATCCACGTCACATTCCCAGATATGCCACCAGAATTCTGGAATCTGAACTCATGCTAATTAGCATTGTGGTAATCTGCCTTGGAGCCAGCAGTAGCAGACACTGCCCGTTTGACCGGTGATTTCCGTCAGACTCAAGCGCTGGGTCATGCTCTTTAGTTCCTGCACACCTCTCTCTCAACTCTGTTGCCTTGCATGTTACATCACATTTATTTAGGCTTGCTGGGTTTTTTTTACGTACACCAACATGTTCTGAGGGCAGAGAGAACAATGACTGGTTCAGAGAGATAATCGATTTGAGTGTAGAGGAGGTGGGTCCAAACAACTAGAAGAGGCTGGACCATCATCTGCTAAGTTGGTCCCACTCGGACCCACCTCTCCTTCAATCTGATTGGTTATATCCCTGAACCAATCAAGTTTTGTTCTGCCCTGAGAACATGTTTGTGTAAGTAAAATTCCCATGAGGTTTATTTAGCATATGCCAAAACAATAGCACTGTACGACTGAGAAAGCTGTGTCTCTGGAGCAGTTGGGGGCTCAAAGGCCCAGTGATGAAATCTTTCTACCCTAAGATTTGAACATGCAACCTTCTGATCCTGACTTACTGAGTCATAGATAGTCGTCACTGCTTTCTGTGTTTCAATGAGAATCTGCCTGTATAGTGGCTTCAAGCCCATGTCCACACAAAGACAATAGTGAATCTGACACACCGTTCACGTTGTTAAAGAAATTACTTAAGCCCTGAGCAGGGGTCACTCAGTCACCTATGAAAAATGTACGGCGTGGAAAACAAGAAGCGTTCGGCTGGATTAAAGTGTCGCTCTCTGGAACTACGGAGCACAGAGGATTTGCTGCGGCCGCCATAGCGCTTCCAAGATCGCGGGGGATTAACGTGGCAAATTACCGACATGAAAGACCGCCTCGATCAGAGCCACTGCTTTTTCATACGATGGGCATGGAGCCAACGCACTACTGAAAGCAAAACGCTCTCAATTAGCAGCACCCCCCGGCGGGGCAGCTCAGAGCTTGCAGTCGGGATCATCGTCATTTGCGTTGCTTCGTTCTTCTGATCTTTTCTCAGTTCATCTTGTTCGGCTTCCAGAAATTCGAGAGTTATCTTCGTTATCCGTTGTGCAGATTTTATTGAAACTTGAAGTCACGTGTGACTTTACTCTTTACTGTGTTCCTCAGACAGGATGCTGATTCCTGTGGCACCATTGCTTATATTCTCATGCTCTTCTCCACTCTGCCATTTTCAAAATGTTCATCCAAGGTCACAGGGAGCCTGGAGCCTCTCAGGGCAGCTCAGGGCACAGGGTGGGGTCACACGGGGCTGGATGCCACTCCTTTGCAAGATACACACACACACAGATATCTGTAGTCGCATCTTTGTGGGGACCGTCCATTCATTTCTATGCGTATAACCTTAATCCCAACAATAACAATCTTAACCCTACCTAGCCATAATCTTAACCATAAATAGCCAAACAAAATTTTTAGTTTTTTAATTGCAGTCACAGATTTTTTATTAAATTGAATTTCCCATTGTGGAGACCAAAGAAATGCAGGTTTCTATCCCATTGTGGGGACATTTGTGGCTAACGTTGTAATATATACCTAAGACACACAGACACACACATCAAAGATGGGATTCAAACCCCCACTGGAAAGTACAAGGCACATTGACATGGCACCATATGGATACAAATGCCAGAGTCCATTGGCTTCCAAAGGCGTGCTGGTTCATTGGACAGCAGATCGCAACTTCATAAAGGACAATGGCGATGCAGAGCATATAAGACAGATATGAAGCTGCAGGTGGGTCTTTCCAGAACACTATAAAAAAATCCCTGCGATGTCTCATTTCCCGAAATCGTTAACAATGGTTGCAACAACCAGTGTTTCGGTTTAAGATCTTTTTGCCATCAAAGGGTTTCCCTAAGGAATTATAAGAATTCCCACAGTAAAACTGGGAATGTAAATAAGAAAAAATCAATATCTTTGTTTTTGAAAACTACTCTTCCTATAGCAAACTATCACCAGGATTAATATATGCTTTAAGTAATTTCCAGATGGATATGCAATGATGACTATTAAAAAGCGGTATATGAAAAGCCAAATGTTTGTGAGGTAAAATTGAAGAAAATGGTGGCCAGATGTACTACAGAATCCTTCTGGCAAAGTGGAGGACTACGTACCATTTAACGAGGGAGATTTCTGTGGGATTTCTTCACTAATTGCCCTCTCTACATCAGACCCATGCAAATACATCCAAATGCATCCCGCTGGGTGACGGGCGATGTTTCAATCCTCAAAGAATGTGCAGTGGGCATTATTTGAAGGTCATCACTTGCGACTGAGGTGAGCTGTGGATTTGGAGCAAAGTTGCACCTTTTCACTGTATTTTAGAAACTGAAGCAGGTCCGACAACAGTTCTTTGTGTTTGAAACCTACAATATATATCACATCCAGAGGTGGAAAGTCCAAGTGCAGAGACTTCAAATGCAGAAGGTTTTGTTTCCACCAACCAGTTGAGTCTCTGTGACTCTTTATACTCAACTGGTTAGTTGAAACAAAACCTTCTGGATTTGAAGTCTCTGCACTTGGACTTTCCACCTCTGTTCACATCAAAGCATTATTTCCTAAATGCTTGGCTGTTTCAATCAACATCAGAATCATAATGTTACATCTTCCAATGGATGCTCCTTGAGGCCTGCAATAGCAACTCAACAATGTCAGAGCTTCAAACCTCCCGGGACAGCGGTCTCAGGTTCAGATATTTACATTTACATTTATTCTTATTTAGTAGATGCTGCTGCTGCTGAAATGGACATACAAGTGAGGTGAATAGCATGTTACAAACATGCTTTCAAGGAGTCCGCTAGGCATAAGTACAGCTGGGCTTTTTATCTATAAAAATACAACCGTTTCCAAAACAATTGGGATGCTGTGTAAAATGTAAATAAAAATAGAATGCAATGATTTGCGCATCATATTAACTCATATTTAATAAAAAAACAGAACAAAGACAACATTTCGAATGTTGATATTTTACTGTTTTATCACAGGTACATGCCCAATTTTGAATTTGATGCCAACAACAAGATTCAAAAAGTTGGGACAGGAGCAGTAAAATGAGTGCAATCCTAAAACAAAACACCTGGTTGAATATCTCACAACTAATTAGGTTTATTGGCAATAGGTCAGTAAGATGATTGGTTATAAAAATTGCCCCCTCCCAGAGTGCAGTGCAGATGAAGGGGGGGGGTTCACCTTCCTTCGGTGTAAAGAGAAGACCATCCGGCTTCGAAAGGCAGCACCCGTGATGGAATGGGGGCGCATTAGTGCCCTTGGCTTGAGTAGCTTGCACATCTGGGAAGACACCATTAATGCTGAAAGGTATATACAGCAGCAACATGTGCCGCTATCCAGACAGAGTCTTTTCCAGCGAAGTCCTTGTATATTTCAGCAAGACAATGCCAGACCTCATTGTGCGCGTATTACGATAGCACGGCGCCACAGAAGAGTTCAGGTGCTAGACTTGCACGCCTGCAGTCCAGACCTGTCACTCACTGAAAACATTTGGCACATCATCAGATGAAAAATACGACAAAGGACACCCAAACTGTTGGAATCCTATATCAGGTAAGAATAGAACATTTCACTTTCAAAACTTCAACAACTGGTCTCCACAGTTCCCAAACATTTACAGAGCGTTGTTAAAAGAAGAGGTGATGCGACACAATGGTTAACATACGCCTGTCCCAACTTGCTGGCATCGAATTGAGCATCAAATCAAGCATTTATTTGTCATAAAACAATAACCTTTCTCAGTTTCAACATTCAGTATGGTGTCTATGGTCTAATTTCAATTAAATATGGGTTTATATGATTTGTAAACCACTGAACTCTGTTTTTATTTGCATTTCACGCAATGTCCCAATTATTTTGGAAACGGGATGGTAACAGTTCTTAGCAATACCAAGGAGCTTGTGTCTTATCTAATTTTGAATTCATTTATTTCAATGTAGGAAAAAGGATTTATTCATACGACATTAAAAAATGACTTGAAGTATTTCTTTGTGTCTCCAGGTCTCAGCGGAGGTTCCGTAATCCTCACTTTTAATGGTAGAGAGTTAAAATGACACCAGAGAGCCTAAAATAGCAGGTTTATACTACATTTTGTTTCTAATTCCAGGAAAGCAGCAGAAACTGTCTGAGCAGCATTTTATTTGCATGTAATAAGTCTGCAGTCGTTGTTTTTACAAGGCCTGCTCATTTATTCATAGCAATAATTTGTCAAATCCCCCAGAGTGTAGGCATTGACATCGCTAATGGAGCCCTGCTCGAGTAAGGTTAAGCGATTATCAAGTATTTGGCTGTACTTAAGAAGCATGCAAATGCGCTGAAATAAATTCTAAGTGATTCGGTGCTATTATTCAATGTAGACGTCTCCGAGGTAACGTTCAAAATTACCAGCATTAAGTGAATAATTTAGGGTCAAATGAACAGAGCATTTAGGAATTCTTGGTCACCAGAAGAAGGACTGATCTATATCTATCAAAGGACTGGTTCTTTATGTCATGCTCATTAGCTATTCTTTTTGACAGGACAATTTATCCAAGCTTCCATTTGTGTAGGTCAGGAAAGGTACCAAGCGTCTAAGACACGTTTCTAAGTGCTACTGAAGGCCTCTCTATTCGGTTTATTTCTCGGTCCAGCACTATACTCAGGCTCTGTTTAAGATTAGTTGGTAGAATATAAACGGTGAAAGAACAAATCTGATGGACAGGCCCAAGGTATTCATGGGAGGGCATGGGGGGGGGCAGATGGATCAAACTGGATGACTTGAACAACTATAAGTATTGACTATGGATATATTCCTTTACTGCAAACAGAAGTCTCAGAATTAGGACAAAAATTGAATTATGCCTTGGCCTGTCTATGTTTTCAGTGGGTCCGATAAAACCCTTTCACTCCATCACGTCCACTAACAGTTTTTTTAAACAAAGTTTTGGACATTGCTCTTAAAACAGAAAGTGAACGTTTAAGAACAAAATGAAAAAATCCAAATCTAAAAACAATTTGCTAAATGCTCCTAAAAAGTGAAGCCTGGAATCTTGCTACCTGGAAAGACCCTAATTTTAAGTTGTCCCTCTTCAACAAAATAAAACAAATGTAGCAAATTACAATATTTTTAACCCGTGAGCCATTTGTCCGTGTCTAAGCCCCGCCCCCCTCAACTTCCCTGGGAGACACCGTTAACAGAAGCGTTAGATTTTATCTGTAAACTCTGTGCCGCATCACAGCTGGATCTCCCGTGTTTATATAAGGGGGGAATACTATTGGTTTTTATTAAAAATCTTTAATACAGCCCCAATTTTTAACGCACTATAAATGTATACCGATATACAGATTATTGTGCCAGCCTGTATCTCGTTTCGAAAATATATCGATTTACAGTAGCAATTCGATATAGCGCCCAGCCATAGGTGAGGGGGAGTAAAGTGTTGGACAAGCAGATGATCCATTGCATGATCAGCTTGCTTTAGGATGACCACCTTTTTTACGGAATAAAACTGAAATCAAATAAATTGGTGGCACTGGGGTGTGTGTGTGGGGGGCGGGGAGGAGTGAGGGTCATTCACGGGGGG
>JAABNX020000045.1:4393280-4420246 GCA_015163995.2 Mormyrus lacerda | reverse complement strand
CTCGCTTTCTGTCACGTGACCAGCGAGATTCGTAACGGGATAGGATGGGCCGGTTGGGACTACATAGGATAAAAAAGCAGGGGGTGGGGTTAAATCCTGCCAGGGGGTCTTTGGCCCGGGCGTGGTGTGGTGGGCTCCCGTGGGGCTTGTGCGTCCCCTGCTCGCACTTAAAGGGCCAGCAGACGTGTCTGTCAGACTGGTACGCTAATTGAAAACAGCACCGGTGCCGAATTTGCTGGGTTTTCAACCTCCCAGAGCTCAATAACACATGTAACACAGTAACAGCTTGAAAATAGCATTGTTAGGTATGCAATAAAATTGTTCTTTATACCCAATTTAGCATTTTAATATACAGATCCCTGGTGCATTTCTCTGGTTCAGTATATACCAATAAAGTTTAGCTCTATGTGGCAAGAAGACAGAATGAATAAAGACTGCATTTGCCAAAATCCCATTTCTTTTAATAGTCTGATTATTTGGTGCCCTTGTTTGAATGTGGCAGCACTGTGCCAACACATTGCACCTTTTGCTTGTACAAGCTGAAAACTGACACGCAGGTTCAAATATTTCCCTTGACCGAAAAAAAAAATTCTCCATTCTGGCCTGGACTGCTGGGTAGTGTAGCTTTTACACGGAGAGACGCTCATCCTCCAGACAGGGACGATGAGGAGGGCAGGCCAGAGAACAAAGATCCATCAGACTGATTTATGAGGACGGAAATCTTCGCCGGCTTCCGGACTCTTGTCGCGTCGGACGGTTATTTTTAATGCTAATCAAAACTTTAGACGTAACTGGGGTTCTGAAGCGGTGGGTGGGGAGCGGAGATCTGAGCGAACTGCGGAGGTTTAAAGAACCAAGATCCTGAACAACAGGTAAAGGCACGTGGAGATGGGACAGGAATGGCTCAACAAAGAGCCAGAGCCATTTGAACTCCAAAATCCAGTAACCCAGGCTGCAAGACAGGCGATATTTTTAACACTAGCAATCATCAATCAGAAATGCAAAAAACCCAATAGAATTTAGCAAGCAGCGCTCTCAAATCCCCAAAGGTTCTAGTTGAGTGAGGTTCCTTGTACTTGCCTTACACTGTTCAAGATGTACAAACGGTGTCTCTGGTATTCGAGTGTGGCAAGGTGTGGTCTGACTGGGTCTGATATGATTAGCCTGGTCTGATTGGGCATGATCTGGTCTCTAGGGCTGCTTGCTAAATAGGGCTGACTAGAGGCAGGTGAGACATTGTACATGGTCACCAATTTTTCTGTTAACATGACACCTGCAAACTTTGGTTGACTTTGGTCGGCTCAACCACACATACACTACTTTCTGTGAAGAATTTCTTTCTGGTTGTTACATTTTCTGCATTCCCAGGTCATATTTATAATATTTCATTTTCTACAATTTTTTCCCACTTCTGCAAAATTATGGACTGTATATTTACTTGTTTATCTACGTCAAAACACTCAACGCACTTTATGAAAAGATATTCTGAGTGATGGAAATCGATCAACGTATGTATTTTTGAATACTGAGCTGATTCCACTCCTGCTTTGTGTGTGTGCGTGTGTGCGTGTGTGCGTGTGTCTGCACATCTGGATGAGGGGTGGGTGCATTGGTCATGTTCCCCCCTGTTTTGCAGGTTTCCTATGGATAACCCAGCTTCCTGCAGTTCCGATTGCCTCCAGCGGGTGTCCCTGTGCTCTGTTATGCACTAGCACCCTGTCTAGGGTTTCTTCTGCCTGTGCTGTGCTTCCGGGCTTGACTGTAGGTCCCTGTAGGCCTTCGCTCGATACGCAGTTTGACAGGTGGGGCATATCTTAAGGGTATTGCTTAGAGAAGGCTAGGGTGTTGTGCGGCTCAGTGGGTTTGGATTCTCTGTCTATGTTCAGATGGTTGCTGGTTCCAATCCCATGCTCAGCAGAGTGATTTAACCATTGGTCTCTTGAGCAAGGCCTTGAAACCCAGTTATTCCAGGGACTGTGTGACCCTGTTTACTCACTTGCATGTTGTTTTGATGAATGATAAAGCCTTTGTTTGCCATTTGCACAAAGATGTGCGCAGGTACATTGGAATTCCTCTCATGACCTACCTCATCTTGCTCTCTGTAGCTTGGGGGGGTCACAGTACAGAATCAGCCGACATACAGCAGCCATGGAGCTGGGGGTTAAGGGCCTTGCTGAAGGTCCCACGGGCATGTGACTGTTCTGTCAAGGCCGGGGCTCAAACCACCGACCTTCTGATCACAGGAACCGAGATTTAACCTGCTGTGCAGCTCACCCAAATTAATATGAGCATAGTGAGCATTGAATAATCTAAAGGTGAACTAGCAGGAATCGGAATGAATACTGAACGAGATTTTGCTGTTTAAAATATTAAGCCTCCAGTACTAGTGTCGAGAGAGCTGAATAATTTTGGGTGCCCATGTCAGGGCACGTGGATCATTTCGTGTCGTGCTGGGCAGTCTCCTCTCGTCTTGTGTGGTTTCGTCTCCTGGCCCCGGCACAGGGATTATTGTTTTGTCGCCGGGAAAGCTGTGGTTTGCCGAATCGCGGGCCAAGAAATCCACTCTACACATTGCTTGTGATCCAAACGCAGAGGGCAGGTCCCTAAAACCGCGACGATGCTAAATGTAAAACACGATGGCAAATATTGAAGAGCACCTCTGATTAATCAGATTTTCCATCGTGGTCGTCTGAAGCGAAAGGTGCGTTTTGTTATTCTTTCTTTGCTTTGGATAAGCTTATTTGATTTTCATTGGTTTACATTGGCAGCGCTCTTACCTTCTTAAACAATTGTACTTCTTTTTTCTGCGAAAATTAGATTCATTTTCATCGCAAAACATCGAACGCACATAACCGAGGTTAGTCAGCTGCACAGCGAAATCATGATTCTTTCCAGAACCTGTTTTCCTATTACCTTAGCAACCCTCAAACAGCCTTAGACACCTCTGAAAACTAAGATGCTAAATTGAACACAGGTTTTTGATTTCCACAGCTCTCCAATGTCAAGAAATCAGCTCTTGCTTGGCGGCTCCCCCCTTGTTGCCCAGTGCAAGCAGACTGCCGACAAACAGCAACCTGTATCTGACAGCCCTCGACATTGTATGAAAGTGTGTACTTTGTGGATGTTTAGTGATAACAAGAATACACATCGATCGAGATATTCTGCGATGGAGGCCAAGGGTTTCACTTTCCAGAAAATGGTTTTACTGTGATGATGGTAGTTTGCAAGTTTGGGAGACAAACAGAACAAAGGGAAATTATTTTGTTGATTGAATATATATTCTGGAACTTTGAAAAGTCATGTTGTATTTGCTATAATGATTTTAATAACCTACTAGGAAGCCCGATGTAAACTTGTAGCTACCCACACATATAAAGTACTGTAATGTTACCATCCAGTCTTGGTTCAGGGCTGGACATAGTGGTGCCCAGAGAATGCTGTGTTTTCTTAATTAAGTCACTCAGCAATCATGGTCCTGTCCGGCCATATTTGGCTCTGGATAATACCAGCACACAGTCATTGCCAGGAGACTGTAAAAGTCTGCCTGATATATTTAGGAAATCATGTTTTCTTAGATTCTGCAATAATAGACATCACTTCAGAGTCCAAGGCTTACAGCTGATTTTACATTAGCTATCAAACAATATTCATAATCACAATGTGGGAATCAAGACCAAAATGCAAAAATATTTATAGTATACATAATCTATAAAAATATCGGCCTTCAGCTCAGATGTGCACACGTATAACCAGGGATACCGTAAAGGGGGGAGTTAGGATGATTCCAAGGAAAAATTTGGAAAACATGGATTGGTCTAGACTGGGGGCCCAATATGATATGCGTTCATGTGGCCCAAAATGTTTAGCAATGTCCCTGCATGCAAGTCTCAGTTTATGGGTTGCTGTGATTGGAGCATCCATTTGATAGAAGCCCAAGAACATCCACGATATCTACAAAAGGTCTACTGGCCATGTGGTTGCTTTCATCACTTTATATATAAATAGTTCCAGTAATATTCAAGAAATGCACGGTATGTTAAAACTGAAAGAAAACAGTAATACTGTTGAGCATGAACAATCTGGTGCATTGTGCAAGTCAAGCCGCTGGCAAACCATAACGCTGCACAAATGCGTGTAAGATTTCCATAGACACAGATAACATTTGTGATGTTCTGAACTGGTATTTCATAAAATTGTGATACCATACAAGGTTCTGTTGTTACGTTTTGTTACTTGTTATGACCAGCTTTTCAGAAGATGAAGCTTTCAGATTCATTCTAAAACAGGACAGGTTACAGAGAAAATGGGGCATGAGATTGTGACACACGACTCCACATTTAGTTGCTTCTACCTAAACTTTTGAATTAAAAATCAGAATTTTTGTCCATTTATCACAACCACCTGCAAGTCAAAAAAAATGTTATGTCACCTAATGTAAGACTTTCTCAAACCTCCAGAGATCTAAGAAGAAGGATCACAGACAGGGATGCAGAAGGACATTCTGGCAGATTCAGGGGGCCCAGCACTAGACAGGGGCTCTCGAATCCATAAAGTCATATGTAAAACTGGACAGGGGCCCTCAAATCTGTAAAGTCATATGTAAAACTGGACAAGGGACCCTTGAATCCCTAAAGTCATATGTAAAACTGGATAGGGGCCCTCAAATTTGTAAAGTCATATGTAAAACTGGACAGGGGCCCCCAAATTTGTAAAGTCATATGTAAAACTGGACAGGGGCTCTCAAATCCATACAGTCATATGTAAAACTGGACTGGGGCCCTCAAATTTATAAAGTCATATATAAAACTGGACAGGGGCCCTCAAATCAGTAAAGTCATATGTAAAACTGGACAGGGGCCCTCGAAGCCGTAAAGTTATATGTAAAACTAGACAGGGGCCCAAGGCGACATTTTGTCAGGGAGGGCAGAATTTCTAGCTATTCCCTATAAGCATTATATATGTTTTGATGTAGCATCTCCAGAAACAATTTGTTTTGAACATTACAAATTCATTTTATATTTGTACATTGTACAATTCCAAAATAATTGCAAAATTAGTTTGCGTTTTAATCTATCACGCGTAACATGCATTATGCATTGTGTAATCTATATCTGCACTCTCACATGCATGTGGGGGTTAGCACTCGCTTAGCACCCCCCCAATTTTGTCTTCCTAAGGATGA
The DNA here is from genome assembly GCA_015163995.2 of Mormyrus lacerda. Taxonomy (NCBI): domain Eukaryota; kingdom Metazoa; phylum Chordata; class Actinopteri; order Osteoglossiformes; family Mormyridae; genus Mormyrus; species Mormyrus lacerda. The sequence goes on along the minus strand of JAABNX020000045.1, from coordinate 4,415,064 downwards.
AAGAAGCTTCATCATATCTTAAATCTTTCAGCCCAAAATATTTTACATATATTAAAACGTATTAAGTATTATACTGTTTGGCACATATATGGCAAACAGTATAATAAAAATGGAAAAATATATATTTTTTGTTTTGTTGAACAGCTGATGGGGTTTGTTGCCAGGTATGGCTTAATGACTATGTTTTCCGGGGCTCTGGACCACAAAGGGCCCAAGGCGGACCCAACTCCTCACCCCCCCCCTCCCCCCCGAATATACCATTTTGTTAGGGGGCCCAGAATTCCTTGTTACAGTATATCCGTGCAGCTGTTTATGACCAAGAATGGGAAGTCATTGCTAGCATGAGACTCTGCGAGAGAGAGGGCTTTTAAATGTTCTCATGAGTATGAATCACATGTTACTTGGATTTTTGCAAAATGCTAACCAGTTCCAAACAGTTTATGCATGTTAATAATTCATGGCAACTTACTAAAACGAGGCACTAAGTGTATGGTGCCCCCTAGAGTTGAGATATATGCATACCAGAGAAACTCGTGCAATATGGGATGTTTTTTTTTTTTGGTGGGGGGGGGGGGCAGGAGATACCTTTCATTTGAAAAAATGCTCATGTTCTGGATTCTGCTGGGGCTGGATGATTTCTGCCCCTGAAAATCAGTCTGCATCCACAGCCATGCTGCCGTCGCTCCGGGAAACCACTCAGCTATCAACAGACCTTTAAAGATCTCACTTCTAAAATGGCCTGGGGCATTTAACGTCTGAAACGTTTCACGTCTTTACGGTGTATGGTTGTTTGCACAGATAAATCCAAGTCTAAAAAACCAGTGATGCGGTTTCAACCTACTGACGAGCACACACACCTCAGGAGGACACAACAAAGCAGAAATGTTTGATACGTCTCCTGAAACAGTATGCAGAGCCAACAGGCCCAGGCCAACTGTTTGCTGTATCTCCACAGACAAGTTATAGCATATGGAGATTTAGGAACATTCCACAAACGTGCCGTTTTCGAGCACTGGTGACAAAATCCTACTAAGATGCAAAGTGTCCTGTTTTAATTTCCTCCACATCACCATTCCACCATCAGATCCATCAAATAACGTGTACGTTACACATGTTCCAGTTAAGAAAAAAAAAAATATTCGGTTTGATGGTTCAAATGTCTGGTTGATGACACAGAGGAAGGACAGGAAGATGACTAAATTTGCCACACCCACGTTTCCAGCATTATGTGGCAAACTGTGATTCCGGAAAAGCATACGTAAGAGTTATTTTTCACTCGCAGTTTGTTTTGTTTTTCACCTGGCACAGTGTTCCATGAGAGGGACCAAAGCCCCATCACGGATCCATGGTCTGTAAGCGGTGACGTTTTGGGCATGCACTTCTGAGAGGAACAGCCACTTCCTGTGGGACCTGGACAAGCCCCTCTTTCCGCCCGCTGGCCGGGCAATCTCCAATTCCTGCCTTCCAAAAATAAAACTCAAACGTTCCCCTATCTGCCTTCCTCTCATCCCACCTCTCCCATTACTTGTCCTGGAGTCCCCACAAATAAACACTTAGTCAAGTATGACGAAGATAGGAGCGTCAGTCAGTCCGTGTGGGAGCCATAAGAAGCGAAATCGGCCGGTGGTTGTCTGGTGTGGTTATTGTCTCTCAGGCCACGTAAGAGACATTAAACACAAGCGTCAATCTAATTTTACGTCCCTGCTGTCGGCACGTGAGAGCAGGCAGGATTAGCGCTTGACACTCGCTTGGACATTACATGCTCAAGTTGTCACCAATTAACCTCATCAAAAGTAAACGAATGACCCCTTTGACCTCTTTTGTAGCGTGATTTCAAAGAATCTTGTAACTAGGTCTGCATGGCACATGTCGGTATCCAGAGCAACATAACAGACGCCCTCTGCTGGTGATTTATAATTACACAACAGTCTCCAATGTGTGCAAAGCATTCCACAGTGCTCTGTTAAAAATGATCCTTCCTGATTAATTTAGTTGTGATTTTGAGTATTAAACATTTAATTTTAAGGCACGCATTATACAGTTCCCGTTTTCGTCTGCAGAGATATAGATGCTTTTGTCTATAAAAATGAAATGCTTTGCAGTTTTTGCCATTTTGTCGATCTGGATATATATGGATATCTGGAATGGTAGTGCCTCTTTTGAGGTCAGTCACAGTTCACTGTGCCACAGGCTGCTCCATTTACGGAACAGAGCAACAAATGCATGCACTATATGACCAGATTACTTTGAAGATTTCAAAATTACAGCTCTGCCCAGCTGAACGAACAACGCTGTAGTGTTTACAATTAGAGTGGGACGGTCATGTCTCTCCAAAAGGGCTCGACAAGGCACCGCTTTTTCCTGCATTATCGTATCATTTTGTGTCATACTCTAGAAATGCAAGACTGTGCAAAAGTCTCATGCAGTCAGAGTAAATGTTTAAAGCTGATTATCTTGATAGTAAATGTATATGTAGAACGTATGTAAAATAACAGTAACAATAAAAACTGACAAGTTTTCCGTTCTCCAAAAAAGTTACTGATATCTTGTTGGCCGGATAGATGAACAGCGCTTCAGTTCCCAAACCTCTCCTCAGGGCCATTCCATGTACTGTACTCATTAAATTTTACCACCAGCTCAATTAATTAATCAAACACATTTGTCAAATAACTCAGTCAGGTATTGATTAGCTACACAAGGTGTGCTGATGGTCGAGTCGTAAATTGCATGAGTGTACTAGATGCTTGCTGGAAATCCTGGGGGACCTGTTTTTGAAATGGCTAAGCTGACACACTTTGACAAATATAGCTTCATAGTCTTACACAGTGAAGATAATTTAAACATCATTATATCTGACTTGTGCATAGTACTGTGTCTAATCAATGTTTAATATCAGGAACGCTGACGTATGGTAGAAAAAATGAGAGTGCTTTTGGAACATGACAGTGTCTAACTCCAACGCAGACAACCGAATGAGTAAAAAATGACAGCATATGCATGCTGCATTACTAATCAGATTTCCTTCACCTAATTCAAGAAAGACATATAAAAAATATTTACAAGATTCAAAGACTTATAACGAGCAAACAGAATGTATAGATCGCGTGTGAAATAATCGCATTAAGGTGACAAAACATCTCCCTCGTCAATGTGGCTGGGAACGAGCTTTCTGTCGCGTGCTTAGAGATTCACGGCCGGCAACCCTTCCTGGGGCACGCTCATACCTGCAGTACGGGGCGGTTCAGTAACTTCAGTTTTATTACTGCGGGGGGAAAACACAGCTTCCAGAGGAAACTGCATGACGACATGGGGAGAACATGCAAGTGCCACACACAGGGCCATGAGCCCTGATCCCGGAGGTGTGAGGCAACAGTGCTAACCACTGCACCACTGTGCTACCAGACATTCAATCATTTGTAGGTAATTTTTTTCATGCTTTTACATCATCGCATTCTTAAAGATTCTGGCTGCCCCTTCGGTTCTATGATTTATGATTTGAGTCTATGTTAAAATGGGGCGGAGGGGGGCGCATAACATGCGGCAGAATGCGGCTAGTCAAAGGCATCCGCCATCTTTACTTCAACAGTAGGCTGCATTACACATGGGCCCCAGTTAACAGCTTGTTGAATCTGCACATAAGCTGCATATCGGGGTATCGATACTCACACCTGTTTTCCCAGCAGAATGCCAAGATTACATACAGAACCACAGGCCACACGTTATAAAACTGCTCACATGCCATCAGCGGGCCGACAAATCGTGCACCGTGGCCCCAAGTTAATTGGAGCAGGATGGACTGCGACCTGAGTCACCTGGCACCTTTAAATGCATCAGCTCCTCCCGCGAATGCCTTAGGCTGCATGCGGGGGAGGGCAGATAGCCCGTGGCGTCATGTGGCTAGCCAAAGGCATGCCGCACGTCAGTATCCGCCGTCATGTTGCCCGTAAGAGGACGGCCAGTCCCCCCCGCTGTATGCGGCACCGCCCCGGCGCCCACACTGCGTGAGTCTGCATGCGACCACAAATAACGCAAGCTGCTTGCACAGTCCTTCGCTGCGCCGGGATTAGCTGTAGAGGTCAGCAGCGTGTAGCTGGACGGCCCTGAGCCGCCGCTGTGGGATGGAAAAGCGTCACATGCAGATATTTCTCTGCCCCCCCACCCTCTTTAATTTTTCCAGAGCTTTGTTTTCCTCTTTTTCAGATGGCAAATCTGTCGAAGTCCCAGCAGATTTCTTAAATCGCATTCATCTCTTTCAGACAGCCTGCCGATTCAAGGTGCGGTAGCCGTTGACCGAGTTTTCAGAGCGGCACTTCCCAAAGGAAGTCACACTTCACTTAAGTAATATCCCATAAGGCTGTGCTGTGGGCATTCGTGACACACCTCTCACCTGCATAGGGGATCAATATTCACAGCAGGAGCTCAGAATTTCGGGGCGGAAGATACAGACTAAATGGGCAAGTGCAGTAATGTCTGTTAATACAGATAATAATTGTTTTTAATGCCATTTATAAATGTTAAGCATTGGGAAATGACAGGTCTGCTGTACCATTATTTACGGGGAGCTTAACCTTAGTAAACAGTTATTATGTTACTTTAATTATATCTCACTTCCCCAAAAAGGTGCACAAATATATATTTAGTATGGCCCTTACTGCTAATTATGCAGAAACATTACATGTCAGGATAGAGTGTCTGTCTAATGCATTAAATAATGCTATTGTTTCCATTATAAACCTTCGTGCAGTCAAGTATGTGTATGCATGAGAGGTTAGGAGCATGCAGTGATTACAGTGCGATGAGAACCTGAGTGCAGCCGTGTGGTGGGTGATACCTCAGCGCCAGTGGACCAGTGTGAGGTTTTTTTTTCCAGTGGCTGGAGTGTCAGTCCTGCTGGCTGCGTGACTGGCTCAAAATTGCTTGTGAGAATCTGGTTATTGTCCTTATGGGGGTATTTAAAAATTGTGATTGTCTTGCCTTCGTTATAATAAACAGGGACACAAGTATCATTTTCCAGTGAGGGCTGAGTGGTGGTCAGGGTAAAATGGCAAAGCAGAGAGACCAAAATGATGCGTTGTGCTTTCAAATGACTGAGTCAACAACTTTTGCAATGGCTTTTATTGTGCTAACGAATTTTTATTTGAGAACAAAAAGCACGAGGAATGTCTATGCAGCTGAAAAGTCTCCCATTTGAAAACTTTTGCCATTTTTTCTTGGTTTTCTCCTTCCTTCCTGTTATTCTTATCTTTCATTTAAGCAAGAGCAGAGTTTTTCCATTCCTGCAGTCTTGCATGATGGACACACGGCACATTGACTCCGCCACGGCTCAGCCGTAATGAGTGCCGATCTGCACAAGTGCGAACAATGAGGCGTGAATAAATAAACAGGCCGGCCAGCAGATATTAACAGCTAGTTTCACTTCCAGGCAGAGGTCTGAGGGCAGCTTGGTCAGCCCAGTACCCCTGAGAGACGGCGGGCCGCCATTCTCTCCATCCCCCCTGCCTTGGCCTGCAGCTGGATCCTTTGGTAGTCATGTTTGCTTTCACTCAACATGAGAGAGAGGAACAAGAGTTCGCCTGTCCGGTTCGCGGCCGCGGTACGAGGCTGCCACACAGATGTTAGTAAGAGCACAGAGACCGGGAAACGGCCCGGCACTCTGCATGCCAATCAGAGGCCGTCCTTCCGTCCGATGTCTTCCATCGTCCGGCATCCATCGTGTTTACCCACCGAGGCCCACATGATGGAAAGGCAAGGCCCTAACGAAAACTGTTAAAATATATTAAGAGAACAGCAACAGTGTATTATAAGCCAAAAAATGCTCGCTGTTGGCAAGCACCGTCTAGCTGTCGATTCATAAAGTAAAGGAATGCACTTCTTTGTCTCCTTCGTTTATTTACGATTTCTAATTATGTGTGAAGAATGTTTTAATATAGGGATATGCATAGAGCTAATTTGATTAATTCACTTGCAAACTGTTCGCTATTCCGTGAAAAGGAGTCTGTTTGGGCAAACAGATTTGTTGCAGTGTACTCTCACTGCTGGGTTTGTGGACCATATGTGGCAAACAGGATGAAATGTTCTCCCAACAATCTGTCGCTCTCAAGCTGCTAAATTCATTCAAGTCAAACAACAGCTTTCATGGTATTATGGAAAATAGTTATTTCCTCCTTCAACACTCAATCCTTCAATCTATCTATCAGTCAGTTCTCTCACGGTTCTGACGGCCAGGACGCGTGAGAAAAGTTTTTTTTTTTTCCAATACAAATGGAGGTCGGGCTCAGCCTGTCGAGATCCCAGGCGTTTCACGCTGGAGAGATAGAACCAAATATTTTTTGCATTGAAATTCCGATGTTTCGTACAGCATCGCACAAGAACAACGTCAGACCAGAAACGGCGTCGAATCAAGACGCGGACGCCATGATTAAAGCCTCGTTAAAGGGTCCATTTAGCAAAACCATTAAAGTGTCTGGTTTTCAAGAATTTAATTATACAACTTCCTGTCAAAACTAAGAAAGAAAATCAATAGGGGGATATTTTCACTGGAGGGTTGGCTGGTAATAATTCATCTTCCTGAAGTTCATGTGCTGTGTGACGGACCTGCAGGGTAGGTCCTCTATAGGACACACTGTCCCCAGTGTCTGGTCTCCCTCAAAGCTGACCCTCGCATTCGCAGAAGTGTTTGCACAACTATTTTGTGGAAACGAGGCCCAAATGCATGGATGGGCCGTGCCTGTGCGCAGCTGTGCGGGGCGAGTGGGCCTGATTTAGCCCTCTCATGCGATGTCTGCGGGAACCATCTGTGTTTGGTGTCAGGCAGCAGGAACTGATAGAGAGCAGGGCGTGAGTTCACACACCATCATGTGTTGTGGAACTTCCCCCCCCCCACTCCTCAGGACAGAGCTGCCAAAGAGCTGGGATAGCAGGTCTTGGGTCGGGGGTCAGGATAGGGGGCTGCCGTTGGGGAACACCTCTAAACAACGCCCCCTTCCCGAGTAAACATGTATAAACCGCTTTCTGCCCAACATTGCGAGCGCGATAAACAAATAGACTGACCTTCACGGAGCGGCGGCCCTCTGTTGCGGCTTGTCTGGGTTTCGTCGGCCTCTCCTGTCACACATGGCAGGTGAGCCGCCCTGACGTTGCCACCCGCCATGTGCGTAATATCGCCATGGCGATGGGGGGGGGGGGGGGTTGCCGCTTCTTGTCAGACTTGTGCCTTTTGAGGACATCGCCCTGGCAATGGTGATGGTGAAAGTTGATTGGCCCCCAGAGTGGCCCCTTCCTTGTCTCTCACTGATTCATAACATATCATTGGCTAATTATAAGGTTGACCCCTCTGCGTGAATTATTACCCCCGTTATGGCCCCTCACCTTGATTTGCCCCCTGTGTACCGCTTTAAAGATACTCAGCCAATACTCACCAAGACAGAAAACAATATTATTCTGGACCATATTTTTCAAACTACCAGTTGGTAAACGTGGTGCGTTAAGCATAAATCTGGGTTCTAATCCTCCGTGACTTTGAAATCATTAAGAATCCGTATGACAGCGATTCAAAGTCGGAAAAATATGCCAGCCACAAACACACACCCACTGAAAATACGAGTAATAATGTATTATTGTGAAAGGCATCCTTTTCTTCCCCCGGTGTTTGTGTTGGAGAGAGCAGTCTTGTTGTATGTGAGATCACTGATATGCTACAAAACTCCGCAGAGAAAAATATAAACTGCGGGATTTATGTGCAGGACCCTGCCAGCGAGGACGGGATCGCCGTCCACATCCGACGGCACGAGAGACCACCTCTTCGAAGTGTTTATAGATCTCAGCCACTACTGTAACATAGCTTCACGCGTGCGGGAATCGTGCTTTATTGCTGCGATACCGACGTTGGCGGCGAGAGCCGGCACCTCTGCCTCGGTTTTCTCGCGAGGCAGCAAGTGCCGAAGTCTCCGCCAACATCTGTCCGGCACATGACGATGCGAGGCATTTCAACACCTTCGGCCCTGAAAAGCCATAACAAAAGGCGGGAGAGAGAGAGAGAGAGCGAGAGGGAATGAGCAGCAGTGAAACGGAAGAACCACTCAGAGCACGCCGTGTCGTGCTGCAAACCCGTCCAGAAACAACATCCTCTGCTGCTTGAAACATCCATCCACCCTTTAAAGTATCTGTCTGTCTCCTTTTTAAAAGCTTTCTGGCTTTCTGTCGGGCTTCTAGCGAGTGCCAGCACGGCATGTCCTTGATGGTGCAGCGATATGACTTAGCACGGGGCGCGCGAGACAGATTGGCCCAGTGGCAAGTGGAAAGGCAGTTCATGTCCCTCCTTTTCCAGTAAAAGGCTGGATCTAAACTTAGCCCAAATATGTGCAGCGTGAAGGTGAGAGATGCCTGGATTTCGGCGCGAGGAGCCGGTCTTTGCCACGGATTGGGGGGAGCTGGGGCCAGGAATCCAACTGCCTCCACTTCGCTCACGTGACGCCACACGACCGGTGTCCTGGAAAACCCTTGGTGGCAGGAACAAACCCGCTATTCTATGAATGCTTCGTAGGCGAACTAGCTATTAAGAAGTAGTTATCGATGGGGATAGAGGAGCTGGGCTCACCTTCTAAGAGACCGTTTTGGATCGATCATTTTTATTGTGCATATAATGTGTCTCGCTTTCTGACTTTATTTCCTTCTTATAGATTCAGCTAAACTGATCCAACTGTGTTACCAGCGGAATTTACAGTCAACATCATCTGGAATCGTTGACGTTCCATGTCCCTGATGAGTCTCAGAAACAGCCTGTCGCGCCTGATTGGTAGTTGCCCGACAACACTGCTCAAAAAGCCGCTGTGTGCATCATCACCTGTCCACTCTTCCTGCTCCTGGTCTTATTCTGACCCCTTTTGTGAAAGATTAATATCAACTAAAGTTAAGAAGCCATAGAAAAATCATTATGGGTCTTTACTCACATACAGGTTATGTATCTAGATCAAGATCAATTGCTCATATCACACAGGCAGTATGTAAATATATTCAGAAAGACATTTTAATAATGTTTATTACTTTACTACCCTCAAGACTTTTCTCATAAGTTACTAAAGTTACAGTGTGTGAGTATTTCATATGAATCAGAGTGGGAAGATAATGAGTGGGCCATTCTCTACTTACCTGTTCAATACATTCCCATGTGCTTTCTACGAAAACCAGGGTCCTCCTTGAATGGTAATATAAGGGCGTCTCTTTCAGCAGTGAAGCGGATCTGCAGGGTGAGGAGAGAAGCTGGCATGGCACCTGCTGTGGAGATGAAAAAATCCCATATCCACCATTTACACTTCAATCAAGGAGAGCTCAATGGATAGTTTCGACACGTGTGTTCATTTGTTGAAACAATTTAAATGAGCATGTGAACAGAGATTTTGGTGAAGCCCATCTCTTGGTCGTCGGTTCCATCGTCTCTGAAGCTGACAGATCTGGCTGGGCGACCGGGCAGGAGGCGAAGGAGCCAGCGGCCAATCCCAGACCAGGACGGGGGGCCGAAGGTTGGGGTGGAGGCGGGCGGACCGAATAGCTGTAACGGCAAAGAAGCGGGTTAGACTTACTGCTTATATAAAACCTGAATCGATGTGATTGGACACGCTGGCGTTCATTAGGTCTCCTTGTTTGAAATTTCGTATTCACTTTCATAAGTACAGGTACATCGGCGTGCTTCTTTTCACAATTCCCAGGATGCACTTCTTTGACGTATAAACACACAGAGTGAAGTTTGGAGCCTGAATTGAGGGTCTGGTGATTTATCTGGTGTCCAGGGGGTCATGGGCCTTGTTGAAGGGGTCATGGGACTCTGATGCCAAGCCTGAAACCAGCAACCTTCCGATCACAGGTACCGAGGCTTAAATCCGCTCAGCCGCACATCATAAAGCAGAGAGCGCAGTCAGGCCAGACAGCTTCAAGGGACCGGGCATGGAGGCCGTTTCCCCACAGGCATGGCGGTCTGCAAGACATTAGAAGCAGAATTGGAAGCAGAAACCGAGAGCTTTTCCACAGCTCTCCAAAAACATGCAAGAGGAGGATAGTCCTGTGATACTCAGTGATGGAAAAACTTTGCCGTGCGAAGCAGCATGGGGTAGCTGGCAGGATGACATAGCCCGTTTTTTTCCAAACCGGCCCTCGGGGACCCACAGACGGTTCATGTTTTTGCTCCCTCTCAGCTTCCTGCCAGACTGTCTACTTTTTTGCTCCGTAGCAGAAGCTGAGAGGGAGCAAAACCGTGGACCGTCCTCAGGGTCGGATTGAGAAACGCCGCTGTAAACGATGGCGAGTTTCATTTGTGTTCCTGGGTGGGAAAGCGACGTGTGGCGGGGGATTCTCTGTCCTTCTCTCTAGGGCTGTTCTGGGTGGCAAGCAAGAGACGTCAATTGAAATGAACGCGAGGAGAAAATACAAAGGCCCCATGGTCTGTGGGCGGCCACTTGAACCCTCCCGCCGCACATTCGCTCAGGCCCTCGCCGCCAAAGCCCCGCCAGGCCGGCTTCTGTTTTCGCCGTGCCAGCTGCTGTCAAAAACACCCCCCTTCAGGTTCTGCCAGATTTCGCGCCAGTCTGCCAGTCTACGGCCCGGGGTGCTGTGAAGTGCCACGTCTGAGCTGGACCAAGTGGGCAGGAAGAAAAAAAAATGATTCAATCAATTCTTTTAATCATCTGAGGAGAACCGTCTGTAACTGTGTGCGAATCGAGCAATTCCCAAAATGTCCTGGGCGGGGTGTGTTGCTGGGGTTTATTATGGTTACACACACTCCCACAGCAGTTAAAAGTGTCTAAATATATTTATTCTCTGTACAAATTATGTTATATTTGAGGTGTTGGGACATAACCCATTTTGCCCTCTCCTAATGGTTCATTCAGCAGCATCTACAGATATGTCAACAACCTTTGAGGCGAAGAGGAAAATGTTCACTGCCGAGCTGCTCCACCCACACGACCGGGATAAAAGGCCAGACTGGCACTTCCCGCTGACCATGTGAGGCCACTTAACACAGAGACGTACCTCTGTATACGCAGACCGCGTTGCATGGTAGAGCCCATTAGCATTTCCCAGCATGCTCCGCAAGCTTTGTAAATAGCCCGCGTCTTTGTTAATGTAAATAGTCGAATGCAATTAGCATCTGTTGTGTTGCTATCGTGCTGACACACATCGTCTTGTGTAGTGATGAATGTTATGCGTTGTACATAATGTGAGTTTGCGCCTGCCGTGTGTTGTTCTGGTGGCCATGATGCCCAACTGGGTGGCTGGAGTGTACACGACCTGCCACTGAGTGATTGTGTTTGATCCTTTTAAGGGCTATCAGTTGAAGTGCATTTCTGCTTTCAATTAGCCACCTTGTCTTGTTTCTGTCACTGTGGTGCCTTGGTTTACCAAGTGCTACAGTACTGATTATTATAGATTGTAGCACATTGTGGTTGCAGTAATCAAACTAAGTTGCCACATATATTCAAGTCCATACAGTACTGGGAAAATCTTGAATGAAAAATTGCGTTGCTGTGATGGACTCTGCCCTGGCTGGGCCCAGGCCTGGGAGACAGTGGAGGGGGGGGTTGGTGAAAAGCGAGCTGCCCCTCCATGCAAAGCCTTGCTAGCTGGAGAAGAGCAGCAGAGAGACACTCAGGATGTCTAAACCCTAGGACAAGATGGCTCTCCATTGAGGCGACCTGCGACGTAGGGAACCTTTCATCCAGGGCTACCATCACCATCAGAGCAAGGGATGTGAGGACCATGTGTGACATGGGGAAGGCAGCACAAGTCACTGCCAAGATGAAGACTTACAATCTTACCATGGTAACGTGCACTGCAAAAAGTTCCGGCAGTTCTGTTCAGGTGTGCACATCTAGAAAAAAGTCTCTTGTGATCATAAACTTAAAGCCCAATATTACTGAACTTGCATCCATCCATCCATCAGTGTTGCACCTGTTTAATCATTACAGGGTCATGGGACATTTCAGCCTGTCGGCATATTAATCAACGATGAACTTTCCAGGTGTGCTGCATGGTTCGGCAGGCTAGCCCCCTGTGTTTAGAATCAGATGGTTTCTAGTTTCAATCCTGGCCTTGGTTCAATACAAATGTGTCTCCCCACCCCCCTGGGTGAAATGCTCCAACGGAGCCGGATAAATGGCCGACACTGTTTTTGGGCCCCAAGCTTTGCTCTCAACTGTCTCTGTCTCAAGGGAGAGCAAGATGACGTATGTGAAAAGAAGCATTCCAGTGTTCTTCTGCAAAGTGTCTATTATTCTTGTTCAGGGACCGTTAGCTCAGTTCTGCACTTCTGGCTCAGATGCCTGGTGACATGGGGATGGAACCAGCATTTGGGTTAAAGTAAATCACTCTAGAGCAGCTTACTGTGACAGCTATCCAGGACATAGAGGTTTTCACCTTAGGCCTGATCACCATGCAGCAGGCTTCTGTTCTGGGGTCAGCAAGTTCTCGTAGGCCTGATCACCATGCAGCAGGCTGCTGTTCTGGGGTCAGCGGGTTCTCGTGCTCCTCCGCTGCACTCGGCAGCCTTGTGGAACAGCTTGTGCTTTTTGCTCTACCACTATTTTGGTGTTATTTTAGCCTCGCTGAATATCTGCGTCCTCCTTCCACACAAGACCACATGGGGTTTTATACAGCTTCTTGGCCACTGGGGACTCAGAGCTTCCCAGTGCGTTATCCTCTCGGGTCTCTGCTGGGGCTTATCGCGGCAAGCCATCTCCGCTCGCCGTACAAACGGCGGCCGGCGGGCCAAGCCGCGGAAAAGCAGAAAAATTAAATGCCGATTTAAATTAAGAAGGGAAACTAGTGTTATGCTTCGGTTATGAGGGCGGGGGGGGGGGACAAGCTAGGCTTTCAACGTGGCGCTTTCAGCATGCGGAGCAGCTAGCGGTCGCCATCGCCAGCAGGATCCAGGCAGCTGTCAGCCATGTGAAAAGAGATTTGAAAAAGAAAACTATGCTGCACTGTAGGCCAGTTTCTTGCTGCTAAATGACTGAACCAACAAAAGTAAAAGCTAAAGATATGGCTGGCAGCTCTTCTTCACTTGTTCTTCTGTCTGACCTGCAACGTATCCACCAGTCAGTCACCGATAAATCAATAAATAAATCCCTGAATCAGATTTTATTCTGCAAAGTGTATTTTCATAAGAAGGTTCCTCGCGAAACACATCACGGCTATTTACAGAAACAACTGAACGAGAAAACTAAACAGAAACAGGCAGAGATGCCAATATTGGGCAAAGTGAACCAAGTGATTGAGTAATACCCCTGGAAAATAGAAAAAGAGGAGAGGCAGAGGATGTACACAATCGCAGGGGGCGGTCTGGGGGAGTAAACAGGAGAACCAGGCATGATACAGCTGACTGGGCTGATCACATGCGATGTTAAACTGGCAGCAAATACAGATTTCTGTACTGTATCGGGACAGTGTTTTGAAACTACATGAAAACGCCAGGTAGTAGATTCGTCATTTTATCATGTCAATGATTTCATATTTAGTCTAAAGTGTCAATGATATGTGTTGACTTAAATTGACTTGGCGTAACTCACACTTGTCTAATAATTTTAAGTCGCTCAATTTCCCATGAATGAATTTTGCATTCTGGTGACTGGGTGTCATTTCCTTTCCGTCGTTTGAATAAACATAATAATTGAATAGACTGAAGATACCTAAATTAGCCTAAATGGTAAATGAGCTCAACTTATGACCAGTAGGTTCCAGTTCACGTTCCGTGTGGAGCCTTGTTGTTTTAACCACCAGTAAAATGCTTCAATAGAACAGTTTTAATACATTTCCAGATGCAGAACTGTAAGTTATGTAAACTGCTTTCGATGAAAGCATCTGGTAAGAAACCAAATAGTGTAATATAACTAGATGTATTCTCGTGCATGTAATATGGGAAAGTCAACTCAAGGCACCCTAAAAAAAAGCACAAATTACACAGTTAAGGGACTGGGGGGGATTTGATGTACCAGGTCTGCACATGTAATGCAGCCAAACACAAATCCATATTTCAACTGTTGTGGTCTTCAAGCACAATGCCTTACTGCTGACATCTACAGAAATTGAGGCACTGATTCCGCTGACATGTTTCAGTGTGGTCATGTAGCGGGGAATCGGGGAGAATAGGTCACTTGATTGACTGAGATTGACAGAGAAGCAGTACAGTTCAGGTATCTCTCAAGGAATTTCTACCGTTTAAGTCACATTCAAGTGTGTTAGTTCAAGGAATCTGTAATGCTGAAACTAAAGAGATTTTTTGACATTGTTGCTTGGTGACCAAACAAAATCCTTAATCATTTGTCCATATTCCAGTACAGGGTCACTGGGGGATGGGGGGGGGGGTGGGAGGTACTGGTCCATCACTGGACACATACATGAACATCGATCACACACACAGTCAGGCTTCGGGTACCTCAAACACGCCAGTTTGCTTAAGTGCATGTTATACGACTCCAAGGAAAATTGCACAACATTGTGAGAAGATGGAGACTGATAATTGAAAACGTAGCGAGATTTATGGAACCAACAATGTAGGATTGAATTTAGATTAATCAGTGGAGTGGTGGCTCTGAGGCTAAGGATCTGTTCCAGCAACTGGAAGGTTGCTGGTTCAAATCCTGTGAATAGTTCTGCTCCATTGGGCCCTTGAGCAAGGCCCTTAACCTGCTATTGATTCATCCTGGGAATGACATTAACCTACATCCAGCCCTATAAGGAGGTTCTCCAACTTACTGGGAATAACTTGGGAGATGGTGGCAGGACTGGCACTCCAGCCACTGGAAAAAAAACTCACACTGGTCCATTCGGATTAGCTTGGTGCTGAGCCATCACCCGTCACATGGCTGCACTCAGGGTCTCATGTCATGTGACGGGTGTGGCGACACACTGCAGCAGTGCGTGATCCTCACCTCCCTCTCTTTGATTAATTCAACAGCAAATTACATTATTACAAGGGGAGAAAAAAGCTGAAGGAAGCCTGAGTCCGCATAGGATGCAGTTATTCACTATAATTACCATTTTATATCTCAGATGAGTAATAGAACACGGTTAAAACTTTATTTGGATTTAATGATTAAAAGTTCACAGTCTACATCCATTATTCAGTTGACACAAAGGCAAATGTTGACACAAAGGCAAAGTCTCAGTGATCAGGTGTCATTACAAAGTCCATCTTGACTTTTGTTTCCCAAAATGCTGTGGGCTCAATAAAATTGATTTAGTGATTAATTATTGAGCTGTTCACTATTTCACAAGAAAGCATATGGCACCTTTTATTAGATCCCTGTCCTTTTCATTATAGACCGAAGCAATGGATTTCAGATATTTTGGGGAAACGAAAGTATGAGGAATGCAGGTGGACAGTTATGGCAGAAAACATGCATGGCGTAGACTGTTAACAGCTCGAAGCTCATTTTCAGGGAGAGATATCATGCGTTCACTTAAAAAGTGGATGGGTTTCCCGCTTGTGTGCGAGTGCTTGTGTGTGCGTGCGTGTGTGTGTTTGTGTATGCCGGTCTCTCTGTGTGTTCTCTGTGTGTGTTTTAAGCTTTCACTTCCAAGGAATTTCATAAATAGTGCATTGCTAATTCTCAATATTTTCTGACATGTCAAACTATGTTAGTTGTCAAGCAGCTTTTTGGTACCATGTCTGGAAGAAATTATCCTTTGTCACAATACAATAAATGATGAAATGCTTAAAACCTGTTTTCCTCAATGCTACACCAAGTGTCCTCAAACACACACACAAACACACACACACACGCAGTGGAATTATATCTTTGTGGGGACTCTCGATTCATTGCTATGGGTAAAACTCTAATCCCAACATGATGACCTTAACCCCTACCCAGTACTAACCTTATCCATAAGTTTGGTATTTTGGTCCCCACAATGTAATATAAACATAATCCACAGACACACACACATGCGTACTCATTCTGTATACAGGGTTCCCCAGTTCTGGTCCTGGAAGGGCAGTTTGCAGATCCCCCTGCTTAAACATACCTTATTCAGCTCACCAGCTAATTTCCAGGTTTAGTAGGTGAGTCTGAGCAGGGAAATCAGCAAACTGTGTCGACATCATTGCTTGGTGGTATTTCCCAGTGCAATGTTTAACTTGCGGGTCACATGACTGCATTAATGCCAGGAAACATGGATCGCGACTTGGGGCACAACCAGCGCCAGACAAGAGACCGATCTCATGTGCTGAGCTCGAAAGGTGCTTCGAAATCACCATATTTACATTCACACTGCTATGGACTAGCATCCTGACCGGGGTGTCCTGAACCTTGCGCTTTCTAGGATCTTGTACTAGCTAAGCAGTTGGAAGATGGATATATTTACATCCTGTTCTGCTTACAATCATAATGTCATGATAACAGTGGTTTAACATCATAGTAATTTCATTTTGAAGAGGGGGAAAGGAAAGCCAGACTGACTTCAAGTCCACTCAGGGTGCTTGTCAGTAAAAATACTACCCTTGTCGAGTAAGAGGGGCTGTTCTTCAGGGTGCTGTAGGTCTCTCATCACGCTACAGCCTCTTTATCCTCTACTTAATGGCGTAACCTGACAAGCATCCTGTTGCCAAGTTCAGCCACCAGCAGTGGAAGGCCGTGGGGGTGGAATCATAGGCTGGAAACCTATGGTTTTTTTTTTCCAGGATAAATTTTTCCATTTCATATAGCATTTCTTTTTGCTATTATTGTTATTATTTTTTAGAAGGAAAAATGCAAACCACCTGGCAAAGACGCCCGCAGGGAGTCTGCCGACTGATACCCAGCCGCTCCTGCGACTCCCATGACGACCGGGGCCCCTCTGCCGCACACCATCCACGACTAATCATTCACAATCTGCTGGTAATAAATGCCGTATGTTTTTCCAGGGCCTGAACCGAGGGCAGGATCCTGCGGTCTGTGTGGCCTAATTTTACCACAATAATACCCTCAATCAAGAAACAAGTAAATAGAGGCAAAGCCCAGGGCCCGACGCGCAATGATTATTAGGCAACGTTAGGTCATACATGCAGGTCTGTGTCACTGTTTAGCAGGAAAATGTGATAAGTGGTGATAGATGACATAACATGACAAGTCTAATTCTGCAGAGTAGTTGTGATGTCTTCTGATTCGTTACGCTGTACATTATGACATACAGCAGGGACCCTGAAAGTTTTTGATCAAAGGTCCACATCAGATTTGTGTTCAAAGTCAGAGGTCGGGAACAATTTTCAATAACA
Organism: Mormyrus lacerda; assembly: GCA_015163995.2. Lineage (NCBI taxonomy): Eukaryota > Metazoa > Chordata > Actinopteri > Osteoglossiformes > Mormyridae > Mormyrus > Mormyrus lacerda. The sequence goes on along the minus strand of JAABNX020000045.1, from coordinate 4,397,822 downwards.
AAACAGCATAGCATGAACTTTAATGAATAAACAATAACTCTATATTACATATCAATATATAGTAATAGGGGGAGCTTAATGTAAAGATTTAACTCTTGCTGAGCATTTTCAACACATTAAGCCTTTTTTATGGTTACCAGTCTGATGCATAAGGTGCATTAACGATTGGGTCCTTTGCTTTGCGAACATATCTACAATATTAACGTTACAAAATTTCAGCTCTTTGGGAATACAAATATTTACTTGTATTGTTGATTGAGTAACTGAAAATTAAAAGGACGTTTAATGCTGGACAAACCACAGGCAGCAAACTCTGAATGCAAATAAAACGCTTTGTTATGTTCATTCATTGCAAGTGGCACGACCATATGATCTGGGTGACAGCGATATGGTGGCACTGCGATGGACCACAGATGCACTTACAGTAGCTGGTCAGAGGAGGACCTGGGCTCTGTAAACACTCATAAGTATCAGTGGTCTTCAAGCCAATAAGTTAGAACAAATCTTAGAACCTTGGTATGCTAAATGAAAATGGTGAACCTGGGGTATGCAAAGGATTCTGGGTGACATGGGGAGAACACGCATGTTAAAAGCTGTGCTATTCCCCAGAGTTCACCATATAGTCTCATCACATCATACTTCATCATCAAACGAGTGTTTGATATGATGTGCGACAGGATGAATTTTTTCTTGCTACAAAAGAACAATCACAGGAATGTCCACTTTTAATTAAGTCAGGCTGCCTTTTAATCTGTGCTGAAATACCAATGAAAATGCTTTAATATTTCTAAAGCTTTCAGTGTCGAGGATGTTCCTGTTAATCATAAAGCTTTTCTGAATGTATTAGTTTGCTCAGAAGTTCACAGTCTTACATCCTGTTTTTGATGATCTTTTCATTGGCCCTAAATTTATTTATGATCTGAAGACTTTGTTTACTTTGTCCAGAGACGATGATCTTTTTGATGTCATGTTATGTCTTTAAAGCTGGTCCATGTTATTACTGTTATTAATTACGGCTGAAAGCAGTGACAGTGGAGATCATGCAGAATCATTTGATGCGACACAAGCAACCCAGCTGCAGCAGAACGAAGTCAAGCATGCCATAATGCATAAACACCACCGCTCGGCATTCCGGCGCAGGAAGACCAAAAGTCCGTTGGCACATTAAAAATCCTTTAGCAGCATGTAACATTTAAGACTAGTGATATTTTATATCACGACCATGCCAAAGCTGCTTAATTTGTTTGGTTTGGTTTATTGTAATGCTTATTTTATTTTGCTTTTAGAATGTCATTTTGCTGTCAAAATAGTTTAGTCTAGCAGTGAGTGAACCTTTTTAGTTAAATTCGGTGACACACCTTTGTTACAGTGATTGATTTACAGTTTTCCTGTAAATGTTGACCTTCAGTCTTGCCTGTCACTCTGACTGAAGTCTATTTCCCAGAAGAAGTTGCTTTAAATGCAGCTAACACACATAACCAACTTTTGACACGTGTGTAGCGGCTAGTGTGCCCTCTCCGTAGTGACGGGTTCTGGTATTTTTCTGCCACGGTGACGGACCTGTTATGTCTTACGGCGCTAAACGCATTCAGCTTGTCAGTGCAGTACTGCCGGGTTCAGACCCGGTATTTTTGGAGAGGTTTGTGCAGTTTTCTTTCTTTCTTTCTTTCTTTCTTTCTTTCTTTCTTTCTTTCTTTCTTTCTTTCTTCCTTCCTTCACTCTTGGATGGTTGATTTGTCTGGCTTCATTTCCTCTCAACAAAATTCCCCATTCCCCCTTTTCAAAGCGTAGTTGTTGGGGTATGAGACCGCTTACATTGCAAAAAGAGGCCTTTACCCTTTTATCACATGTTCAAAGGCAGCCTGCTTCTGTTAAATAGGGTTAGCTATAAGCTTAGCATAAGATATTAGCCTGCTACGGAAGGTGTGGGGGGGGGGGAGGGGGAGCCAAGGAAAAATCTTCATCAGTAGAAATGCGGAGCCCTGTTTTACTTACAATTACTTTATAATGTGACTGTTTGACTAGAGCCATATGGTAACACTGTTATCTTTTCCCAAAACCAAACCTAAGAAGAATTCTTAAAATCCATAAAATATGTGCCAGACCAGAGCATTCATAATATTGTAGATGCATCAGTCTGATCTGAGACATCAGAATTAGCTTTTTCATGTATAAACGAGCTCAGAATTACACACATTACCATTTTAGCTGCAGATGTGTCTGACGGTAGTTACCACAGCTACCATGTTATCGAACATAATTTGAGCCCGCAAAATTATTCCAGCAAACGTCCTTTTATCAGCTATTGTGAGCGAACGTGAACGGCTTCTCGTGCGAATCATGATAGTGATGTGGAGCCTTTTCGCCGATGCCTTTTTCAGTATGGAGACTGATAAGTACTGGCAGGAAGGGGTGGAAACCAGCTTGATGTCTTGGTCCAAGTTGATAGTCTGGTCTAGACCAGATCTGACATCAAAGGAATAAGCATGGTTTTAATATAGCAGCAGAAAGGCCGCCCTTGCAGCCACATTTGGCTGTCAGGCGTAGCTGCTGCGCACATCCATCCGTCTTCCATAGCTTCTGAGCCAACTCAAACTCGCCGTGACACTGGAAGTGAAGGGTAACGAACACCCTGGCACAAACGCCCGCTCAACACCGGATGGGCACTCTAAGGGTGAATTACAAACAGCACTAACAGACACAGACAGCTTGACTGTGAGAAGAAAAGCAGAAGACGTGGAGGAACCTGCACACGTCGTGCAAAGAGCTACGGTTGGAAGTGACCCTGATGACCCTGGTGGCATGATGCCACACGGTTACCCAGTGAGCCCCCAGTGAGCCCCCAGGACCACTTTGCTTTAGGCCTCCCTGTAAATCCACTGGAGCAGTCAGGACAGATCGGGCTGCACTACCAGGCGTTGCCACGGAGATGCATATATGTCACTGTTTCATAGACTTGGAAGCTTTATACAGGTAGATGCATATTTCTGCTGAAAGTGCACGTCAGTGTCGGTACGGCGAGTTCTCCAGCGTGCCTGTTTTATGGGGGAGATTGATGCGGCACCACCAACTGAATCAAATGCCCTGAGCTTATTCTTCTGATCAAAAAGGGCTTTGAAAAATGCCCCCCCTCCCCATGATTCATCAAACCGGCTCTCCAAGCTGACAGGATTCAGACCTTTATTTTTATTTTTTTGGGGGTGGTGTGAGTTGAAGTTCCTTCCTTGATACGTAGCAAATTTCGCCTCACCCGTTAATGACCCCCCCCCCATCCCCCACCCCCAGCCCGGCTCCTTCTTCCTGGTACATGGGCTCTCTGGTCTGCGTCATGTGTGTTGATGGCTCCGTAGCAGTCGGCCAAGAAGTGGAGCCCTAACCTCCTGCATGCTGAGTGGGCGTCCAGGGGAGAAGCAGAGAGACCAGCGCATTACTTGGGCCGCGAGCGCCTTAGCTTAGCAACAGCTTTACACCGCTCTGGAACTTTCCATGAATAAAACATAAGGTACAGAAGGTGCTGGATGTGTCGCCACATTATTTACAGACCCTGCGTTATATAACCTAGCGACAAAAAGGACTCAATTATCAGGCTGAACGGATGCCAGCTTGGTGCAGAAACAAGCTGTACTTTACAGTGTTTTTATGGCATTTCTGCCCATGGTGGTGCTTGGTGCTGTCACGCCAGAGGCCTACATCAGATGGATGAATTGAGATTAAGCTGAAAATTAGGTTTTATTATTATTATTTTTTTTTTTCTAAACGCCCGGTGTGCCTTTCTCTTTAACAGCTCACAGCAGAAACACACACTTCTCCTCAGTTTGGCCCCAGTGCCAGACCCAAGGCCAAAAATTGGGAACTTCTATTTCTCACGGCCTGTAGTTTCTGATGCCGAAGCTTTACTGCAGTCGTCTGCTTAGATTACAAAGCAAATCCGGCGCACGGCCGCCCCGTGTGAACCTCCTTTTAGCGTGCGCTGTATGTGCTCCGGAATAACAGAAAATCGAGAGCATGTTCAAAAACAGAGACACAATTTCCATGACGTCCTGAATATTGTGAAGCGTTCGTCACCTGTGGGTCACTGGCTGAAGCCGGTGGTTTGCGTTTTGTCCACGAGGGGCACTGCTCCTGGGCTGCCCTCATCTGTATCGTGGGCGCATTATATCGGGGGGGGGGGGTGAAGGGGGGTGGAGAACAGTACCTTTCCATAGGATTTGTTTTTATAGCTTTTATGGGGTCATTTGGAAGACTTGTAACAGGAAACTGAAAAGCAGGTATACCAATACAATACACTCCAACCTTGGAGTCCAAAGTCGGGAGAGAAAGAGTTTTTGGGCCCTGTGAAAATATTTTGAGGGGTAATATGATGGGGGAAATTGTCTGAAAACAAATAGAAACAATATGTTTTAGGGTTTACTGGAATGCTTTTCAAACCAGACAACGCATGCAAAGCCTCTATGAGGCGTACTTTTGAGAGAAAAAAATTGACTATGTCTGAAACGAAACTGGGGGTGGTGCTGGGGGGGGGGGGGGGGCACGTCAAAAAAT
>JAABNX020000045.1:4360799-4378855 GCA_015163995.2 Mormyrus lacerda | reverse complement strand
GAAACTAATAAACTCAAAAGGAGCAAGACAGGGAAACTAAGAACTAACCAAAGAAACAGGAAAATAGAAACCAACACCAATTATGACAGGTAAAGACACAAGCAGGGGCACAAGGAACAAAAATAAAAACCAACTACAAAATCAGACATAAGAACTAGAGAAGTTGAACTGAAACACTAGGGAGCCAAAATACAAAAACAGAGGCGGTGGGATTCAAATGCAGGACAGAAGGGAACACAGACAACTGGCTGCTCAACGTGTTGAGCCATGAGGCCAACAGAGAACATGGGAAAACAAAGACTCATATGAAAGACAGGATGACCAGCAATGCTTGCTGGTCAAACGGAGAAGGGAAACAGAGTGAGACAACAGGGGCTGACCCTGACAAAAGGTGTTTTATATGGGAAAGATAATTACAGGCAAAATGGGAGCAGAAATGTGTGACCATGGATGAAACTACAAACCGCTGGGATAAAAGTTATTGTCATTGGCAGCCATACAAAGAAAATGTTTCTAAAATAAATGTATTGAATTTATGTATAATGACACAGGAAATGTGATCTTCGACGTTAGGTTATCGGCACAAGTCGTCATACAAATATCGTACTGTAGATGGCTTCAGTCAGTGCAAAATTACAGTACAAACATGTACCTCACCTGCCGAGGCAAAATGCACAGGCTGTTTGGTAAAGGCCTGGATAGGGTGGCTACTGGTAAGCCCTGTCTTTTAATGCCTTTTTGTATCACCAGACTCATGTTTTAGCTAGATTCCACCTGTAAAGGCGCTATAGGGCTCTGTATCCTGGTGGTGCGTGGGGCTGTTTGAACCATCAATCACAGACGTCTTCAACTGCCTTCTCACTGAAGACTGCATTGGTTCTTGGACACAGAGCGGGAGAAAATCCCCATTGCCACGGGTCTCGAGGCTTGAGTTCTAGATTGCAGCTCTAGTGAAACAGGCATCCAACGCCAGTGTGATTTTACTATTAAATTTAGCTTATTGTTAACTTATTGTTAATACTGGTCCGCAGGGACCCGCAGACAGTCCACATTTTTACCAGGAGCTAGGAAGGAGCAAAAAAGTGGTTGCACGTAAAATTATCACAAATCAAGGGAGATTCAGAGTGCGGCTGATCTTGAGATAATTGTCAGGCTATAATATGGGCTGGAATATGTCCTACTACAAGAATCATGGCTTGCAGAATTAGCAGCTACGCTAATTCCAAATCAAAACCACAAAACGTGCGATTTTCTAGGCAAAGATTTGTTTATAAATGATGACATTCAAAATATCAACCCCACCAAGTAGTTTAAACTTTAGTTAAACTCTGATTTTGACTTGCGTGAACAACAGAAACGACAAAGGGTCCTTGTGTCTGTAGTTGTGCATTGGAAGAAGTAATCTGAATGAAAGCCACACATCATGCAGTCAATGGACGCTTAATTTCTTCACTTTGCTGTCCTTCACTGCTGTAGGACAAAGCTCTCCAGCTGATTGCTGGTTCTTTTTGGCCCACAGGATCCCTATTTACTGCTCCCTCTGCGCACCACTAGAAATGAAAGACATTAGCTATCTGAGAACTTGGGTTCATATTAAATATACGTTTCACTACACTGAATAAAAAAAACCTTTGATCTTTTCAATGCCGGCTGTTCATTGTAGGACAATCTGTGTTCACACATTCGATGCATTGATTCTTCTTCCATTGTAATCCTTTTATTTAATTTCCCTGGCGAGTAGAAACTCACAAGGACAGATTTGGTTGGCTGCAGCACTGGGAAGCTCCCGTGTGACTCGAGGGGCTTACAGGCTGAATCGAAGCCATTACACGCGCCTGCTCCAGAGGGCCCCCAAATCCCTCACGTCATGCAGGAATGAAAAACCCCAGCGATGCCAGACTGGAAGGTGATGCAGGTCCCACTGCAGCTACAGCGCCCTCTGGAGGGCACAGTGGTCGTTCAGCAGAGTGTCTCCGCAACGAGCAAACCTGAACGGGTCCAACCGAAAGGCGCGATGCGTCAATAGTCTACCACCAGTGTAGCGGGTTTGGGGGCTACTTCGGGTAACCGTTTGACCAGCAGACATGAAAAATGAAAACGTGGTGAGTATCACCCGAGAGATGAGCTCAAACAACTGCAGGTAGACCCCCTGCAGGGTCACATGGCATTGTGTCCCAATGCTGACTAAACGCTATTAATGTGCAGTCGGCTATCCGCACCGCCAACGCCATCAAACATGACTGGCTGAAAACAAAAGGCCCAGATGAAAACATGCTGCAGGGGAGAACACGCTGTTTCAGTCCTGGCTGCCAGCGAACACAGAATATGGCTGCAAATTAAAAAATACTGCCTTTGCTTGGGATCCACGTGGTGGTGGAGCTACAGAGGAAATGCTTTTGCCATCTCGCTCTTTTTCATTACGCCTCATTATGCTTCGAGAAGATGACTCGCATTACAGATGACGTTCTGGCACCTCCACAGTTTGTCCAAAAGCCATAAAGCAGGTGGTAGCTTTGTAACTGTGCAGGTATTAGACGGCTCTTATAACACAATGGCACTAATCCATCGATATAATGCACACCTGGAGTTTACTCTGGATTTTCCCTTACATAAGTGTGCAGTCAAGGTGCTCTGTGTTATTTACAGAGTAATTAGGAGATGCGGGGATCCGGGACCATGCGCCCTCCGCTCTTCGGAGTCGGCCGTGATGGTTACACTCTGTACCGAATTGGCCATTCCATCATGTTTACAGTCTGGGAAGTGCTGAATGTGCATATAGGGGCACAACAGGAGCTGGCAGCGATGCGGCCCCCCGAATTCACCCTTTGTGCTCGCACCTCTGAATGGGGAAGCGGTGGATGTTACTGGCCCGTTAAAACAATAAGAAACACCTGGTGAGGTACATCTTGGCCGGCGGCCATGTTGGAAATCTCCACAGGGCAGAAGGAACCACCTACGCACTCGAAGCTTTATTCAACAAAGGGACAAAAACAAAAAACAGACACTAATCCCTTCCGTTTCCCTTGCCTGTGCATAATTACAGCATGTCTAATTCTAAACCTACGCAGAATGCATTTGATACTCCTGACTAGCAATGCTATCAGCTTACCCACTCTCCAGCTGAAGAAGACTCTCCCCTGTTCTAGAGAATATGCTTCTACACAGAAATAATGAGAACATCCAGCTTTTCTTAAGGCTAAACCGTGTTAAGTCATTTTGGCCATCCTCTGTAACTCATGCAAATATATTTTCAGTGTATTGGTCAGATTTTTGGTTCCGGTTTCCTGTTTTAAATCTGGTGGAATGTGTCTCCAAATCCCTAGTCGACCAGATTCCCATTTCCTGGATGGTTCCCCTTGTTTCCCTGTTTTTAATCAGTTTCCTGGCTATTGCGGGGCACACGCACATGCTCACACACTATGGGATTTCCGAGATGCCAGTTAGCCTAACTGGATACCACTAGCCTGTTTCTAATGTATAGATATTGGATTATGACTGGTTTGACTGGGCTGTGCGTTCAATTATTAAATAGTTATTAGACTCGGCAGATGAGCCGTCCAATGCTTTCACGAGTGTCACACAAAGTAGTACGTGCATTCATTGTTATGAACCATAGTGTTTAACCCAATTTTTTTAAATAATGGACTTTAGGGCGATCCATTCGTAAGTATGAGTTGTCCATATGTCAGATGGTCTCAACCCCCTCAGACAGCCTGTATTGATTAACCAAACATGGTTTGCTAGTGGTGGAGCCGGCAAACGCACAGTCACACTGCACGGTTACTCTGAATGCTGGCGCGACTTTAGGAGAGGATTCGAAACGGCCAAGTTGACTCACTTTCACGGAGACAGAAAATCATCGTTTGACACCACCCAGAAATTTCATTTATGGGCCATGATTTCCTTTCCCTTCCAGAGACATTTGTACAATATTCTGCATATATAAAGTTCATCAAAATAGTTTGGCGAGAGCATTGCTACCACTTGTCCGATGCTTCATGCATGCTTCATTCCACTACAGGCAAACCCGCACACACACACAGGTATCACAATAATCAATCTTGACTTTCCGACTCCGTAATTATTATGGAACGTTATCTGTAGAGTGGCTCATTTAGACACATGTTCTGAATGTTGTTTTGGAGGAATGTTACTAAAGCAAAGTCTTTATTCTGGATCCAGTAAACGTGTCAGAAGGAATTTATTGTGCTAATGCTTCATCTTCAAACACAAGATGAGAACCTGGAAGAGGGTCATCCCTGATTTTTCCAGCATTCATCTCCAGAGAGCTGAGTTCAAAGAGGGATAATATCACTTGTAATCTGTCTACATATTCAGCTGCGTATCTTACCACTAGGTAAATTACTAGTCCATCCTTAAGTTAATATAAGCTTTTATACATTTATTGTCCATATACCATCCATCTGTCTGTATTTGGGGTGAAAGCTGGGTGGCGTTTGGCTCTGTGGTTTTACACTCTGTGGCGATAATTGCAGGTTCACTCGCTGAAATCATGTGATCCCTTAATCCCATTCGTTGCAGGAGCAGCTGACCCTGTGTTCTCAGTCATACATCACTTTTCATAAAACTGTCTGCTAAAACAAATAATGCAAATAAAAGTACATTTAATATCACATATAATCATGTTTACACCGTGCTTTCAGTAAGCAGGGCGGGGGGGTAACCTTGAACCCCCAGAGGTTTTTTTTCTCCCCTACTTGAGTTTTTGGTTCCTCTCTTCTGTTGTCATCTGGCTTTCTTTCTGTCTTTCTTTTTCTTTCTTTCTTTCTTTCTTTCTTTATTTCTTTATCTTCCTTTTCCCCTGTTTTTGAATCATCCTGTATAAATGATGTAGCAATACGACACACCCCGGGCTGACTTGCTTGTGAAAGGCGCTATATAAAAATAATTTGAAGTGAATATTAACATATGAACAGGGCTGAATCCAGACCACTAGATAGCATGTGAAAATATCCTACCGTTCCAGTAATTCTAAGAACATATTTTTGCGCTTTGAAAGTGCATGAAATTGTGAACACCACTGTCCAGCACGCGTAGTCGGCTGGTTCTGAGCGCCTGGCAGCACTGACCTGCTTTCTCGTAATAAAAGTGGCATGCTGGAATGTGAGTCTTGCACCAGGATGGAACGAAAAGCCTCGTTGGCCAAAACCGTTTCATTTAATTATCACGGAGTTTAGTCGGAGAAGAATCCAGTCAAGAGCAACTGGGTGAATAGAAGGTCCCAGAGATTTCAACGTTCAAATGCCACTTACCGGGTCTTCAAGGCGCCGAGTCTCAGGTTTTGTGTGTACCGTTCTTGTAGGATGGAGGCCCAGATGTGCTCATCTCACTTAAATCCCCAATCTCATTCTAATGATGCGAAAGATGAGGCAGATGCTTCGGACAAGAGGCTCGACTTAATAACGTGATGATGTCACTGTTTGAAGTCTATACCGCCATGGTAATATTAAATGATGTCATGGCGAACAGATGGTGGGACAACAAAAAAAAAAAATAATTCAAAATACTGCCAATGTAATAAATAAAAAACAGATGCTCACCTGGATTTATGACTGTCTTCGTTTCTAAGGTAAATTAATTGTGAGACAAAAAAGTGGCTCTACATAATAAAACAGCCACTTTCAGGATTTGTTTTGTTTTGCATTAGAAAATGCTTGATAATTAGGACGACCTAAAGAGTCGAGCCAAACTATGTGTGAGAAATAACATCTGCAAGTAATTTTGTCCCTCTTTTTGAAAATATGACTTTGGCCGACGTAGATTTTAATTGTTTCAAAGACGCCCTGAAAATTGTATACATTGACATTAAGTTCTTTGGCTGCGGTAAAATTCTATGCAATAATTCACCTTATAAAATAGTTTTTATTTTTAAAAAATGCAAGATTTGTAGAGTCTAGTAAAATATAAACTCCCCCCATCTAGAAATAACTCATCAATGAGTTCCCTGTTATGCTGCTTTCTGTGGAATAATTATACTGTAATTGTATGTTAAACATGAACATTAGCGCTGGGACTTTACCTGAATAGACCTGCTTCAGTCTCTCCCTTGGGCAAAGCCCGAAATGACTGCTTTCTCACGGTAGTTTTTTGGACCTGACCCCTCCTGTTCAGTTTAAAGGTACCGTACTGAAAAGTTATAAAGCAGAACTGAGAGGTGTATGATAGGAATCTATAATAAATTAAAGCTTTTCCAGAGGAAAACCACATTAATCTGGGCTTTGTTTGTTATTACAATATTCCATTATAGTATTTATGTGCTTAGAATATATCTGCATTCCAAACAACTTGCAAAAATAGTAACAGCAGCATCTGAGGGCCAACATGAACAAACGTATCTGGCATGTGTAATTGTCATGTGATATGTACTGGGTCATGTGATATATTCCGCTCCCAGCAGCCCTCTGAGTTTCATAGGTGCCTCACTTTAACTGATAAAAAAAAAGATAATAAAAATGGGGTGCACATTGTGCCAAGTGAGACGGAAAAGAAGACAGAGACGAGATGTGCAGCTTAATCTTCTGCCCATTTACAGGATCAAGGCGATGTTTGTTTGGGCTGGACGGTGTAGCTGCTCCAAGCTGCTGCGCCCTCGTGCATTTATTACAGAAAAAAACTGATATTGTAAGTGGGAGCAGATAATCCACGTTTGGCACGGCCTGCTGAGTAATGCTGAGAGACCATTCAGGTGGTCTTCTCTCAGCCTGACACCTCTGTGCGATTTACATCAACTAGATCCTTAGCTTTTTTTCTGCTTGGCAAAAAAGTGAGAATGAATGAGAATCACAGACCAAGAAACACTTAAACATTATATTGACTTCAGAAAGGCTCTGTGGATGTTATCATTTTACATACAGCCATAATCTATTTTTACAAATCTCTGACCACCTGGACCCTACTACTGTGCTACGCGCTGCAAGATCTGCTCCGTAAACTGAAAATCAGAGGATTCTGGGGTCCTGACAGCTAACTAACTGTGCAACGTTGGTTCTAATAGATTCCGGCTGCTCACTCTACTGTCTATCTGAACTCTCAGGAGTTCAAAAAGAAAAAAAAAACAACAACATATGTTTAACGTTCTTCTTGAAAAGTGCTTCCTCAGAGCAAGGGAAGAAAAAACGTCTACATTTGTCTTTAATGTCCAACAGAGAAGGTGTGTTTTATTGTTGCAGTTTGTTGCATTCCTATTAAATGTAACTGCTTCGTCGGTGAGATCATTCAATTTCAATATGTGTGGTGGGATATGGAAATGCTGGATCAATTAGCATACGGGGGCATGCTTGTCGAGTTATACTCAATCAGTGCTTTGAAGCGGCTGTAAAACTGTTCATTTGGCAGGCCGCACCAAGGCTAATACTCATATGGCATATTCCCGACTTATTTACTCATTAAGTAAAAATGAAATCGGCTGTGGTCAGCGTTATTCTATTCTTTCCTTGTTTCTTTTTAGTTCTGCTGGACTTTGAGATTAATCGAATAATGAGAGAGAATAACAACTATAAAAAGAAGTTTCTACATCCAGTGGAAAATGTCGATTCATTCCAGCGTTTCTGTGCCAGCTGCTTCTTAAAAGAGAAAGTAAATATGCGGCTTCGACCAGCTTCAGGTCTGCGATTGGCCCTGGTGCAGAGGGGCATCATGGAATCCGTAGCCTTTGAAGACATCACTGCACTTTGATCGCTTTAGGTATAGGAACCCGGCTCTCACGCATCGCACTAGACTGACACCTTGTATGCATTTCAGGAGCCACGGGATTGATGGTTACCGAAGAACTTAAGCCGTAATTTTAATGTCAGCGTTGGTGGTTAGGATAACCTCTTCGCATTGTGGTCAAAAACTGAATGACAGCATTGTTGTTGGAGACATACTGTAAGTGACTCTAAGTGCTCCCCAAAAATGGGTTAATGAGATCTAATTTCTACCTCGAGATGATCATGAAAATAAACTCTCCTGACTCTGAAAGATGCTGAAGATCTTGAAACCTGTGTCTGGACAGCAATGCCCATGCCATAATATCACACTAAACCCAAGTACGTACCATTTCCACAAAGACTTCTGGCAGCCCCACGTTATAATGGCTTTAGTATTAATAGCACAAAAGCGTGAAATTTTCCAAATAATATGCCCAGTTGGATGTAAAAAGGTAACACTTTTTTGTACAAATATTTTAAATTGCCTGAATCATATCAGTAAATGTACTGTTTTCTTATGTTTAAATCCAGTCGAAAGTTTATCTTTTATGTCTTTAATTTTAGTGTTAGATCAAATTTAAATACAAATGCTTAGCAATTAATGCCAACGCTAGTACATGGATCAAAAAGTTATTGTACTGCTACTTTTTCCCATTTCTTCATAACTTTTCGGAGTGTGGAATCATTCTTTCTCAGAATCTAATTACAACCATTTCAAAGCTCTTTGTGATGTCTTTTGATGTCATTTTCATGTCTATCCCGATTAGTCTTTTATTGTCAGCACCATTTCTTCAGCAAACCTCACTAACCTTTAGCTAACTTTAATACAATAACCCTTCAATAGACATAATTAAAACGGTTGTGTCCTGGTGCACAGAGTAGCTGACCCTTGAAGGTAGAATATGGGGAAAAGGTACATTTACCACAGTCAGTCATGCATAATTAGTGCTAGGAGTGTGTGAGGGTTAGTCCAGCTATTTGAGGCTTTGTGGGGACATACTAGTACGGACTACGTGTGCTTTGTGGAGAAGCCGCATGACCTCATGACTCTGATGATGATGATGACAGGGGAATATGAGTTCCCGAAGCTACTACTGCGTGCCGTTCGGTCCCTGTATTAATGTAGAAAGTGGTGTGTTCATGTAGTTGACACAACGTTGATATTGTTTAGACTGGCCTCAACTAGGTTTGTGTCTGGTCTGCTGTCCCGTTTGTGATTTTCATGGACAGGAAATCAAGCCACAGGAGAGTGTGGAAGGGATGCAGTAGCAGAGGTGACATCACTGCTCTTTTGCAGATGATGTTTTTTTTTTTTTTTTTTTACATCGGATGACATCACTGCTCTTTTGCAGATGATGTTTTTTTTTTTTTTTTTTTTTACATCGGATGCTGCGATGTGTGTGAAGTGTTAGGGATGAGAATCATGGTGACACTTCACTTGACGGGGCATGAAAACTTAGTACAAACTGCAGTTATTACCGAAGCACAAATCATGAACAAATGTAGTAGCTAATTGAGATGCTTCACGATTCATTAGTGGAGAACAAACTTGAGATCAGTATTTCACTTCATCATTCATTTCTTGTTCCTTCAGTAGTTCACGAAGGTTACAGAATTAAGAGATATAGTAACAAATACAGTATAGTAACTGCTTTAGATAAAAGATGCATCATGATTCATTAATGATGAATTAACAAGAGATCAGTATGTAACTAAGACTTAGTTTGTGGTTAAATAAGACATACGAACAGGTAATAGCATAATATTGTGTTATTTGTTCCCTGTCAGGTAAGTATTACCAAGAATCAGTGCCTGTAAATCTCTGGCTATGGCTCTCTATCAAAAACACTCAGATTGGTTAAGTACCTCAAGATTATTATTTTTGCTTAGCAGATGCTTCGATCCAAAGCTAAATGCAAGTGAGGATCAGAGACCGTGGTCAGATCAGAGCTGCGAGGCCCAGAAAACACTCCAGCAGGCATGACACCTGGACCCGCAACCGTCCCCTCGCCGTCCCAAAGTGTCACGGTGATAAAACGGGAGCTGAGTCATCACCAGTGTGATCGGTAAGCGTTCCCGAGCACGGAACACAGACATGATGTCAATGATGCGACTGGCACACACATGTGCAGGTGTACACTATATGTAAACCGAATCCGGAAGGAACGGAACGGATTGGGTCGGCTGTACAGATCAGGCAGCGACAAACATTTAACAAACGGTGGCAAAGGGATCACTTTGTTCTACAGCAGAGGTGCAGCGTTTGCCAGAAATTTGGTCTGAGAAAAGTATCCAAGAACAGCCAGATGCGACACACTAAGCCTCCAAGATATTTAGTAAAATAAGGGATGATCGTCATATACGTACAGCATGATAAAATGAAAATCGCTGCATTGCATTTTTTGGTAAATCATTCAGAGTTACTTGTCATCGCACTCAAAATCACTCGAAAAAAAAACCAAAATGAATCATTTTTTTATTAATCATAAACTCCATTGTGCTGGGTGATACTGCTTTTCTTCCAATGTTGTCTTCAACACAAAAACCGCATGGGCCCAACTGCGAGTTTGCAGACCTGAAGGGACCTGGAATCTTGTAGATTAATGGTAAATATTCGAAATAGCGGATAACTAATAAAGATGACACTTCACTGGATGTCAATAGACCTGTTCCAGATGTGACCCACCAAAGCACACTCAGGACACGCTGGAGGGTTCATATCTCCCAGCGACATCAGGGGATTCTCCGGAATGAGGCCTGGCTAAGAGAGGCCTGCTCTGACCTGCCTGGTTTTCGTCACCAGGAAAAGAAGTATGAGGATGATGATGATATTTCTATGTAAACCTTAATGTTCATTATTATAATATATGATAACATCCATAACAAATAACATATATTGCAGTGTGGACACTGTACCACTTTGCATTAAATGGAAAAATAACACACATTGTCTTTAACAATTGATAGTTGCAAGGAAAACGCCACAGTGGCGAATGGATCAGACGGACGGCGACAGGAAACGCCGCTTTATGTTTACCCAGAAGCAGCTGCTCTCCCTGCCCAGTTGAAAAGCATCCTTTCCCAGAGTGCACTGGGGCAGAGCAGAGGAACTGCAGATTGGCTGGGGACAATAACAACCCCACCTTCAGGAAGGAACATTTTTATGTAACCTCTGACCCTTTTTTATCACTCGCAGTAATAAGTATTGAAGTCTGCATTGCAAGGCCATTTTTATCTCAAAAATTGTCGGTTCATTATTCTAAATTGCATGACGCACAAAGCAATGCCTTATTTTAAAGAATTACTTCAAATTAGAATACTGGGTATGCAAATTAGCATGCTAACACCATAGACAGAGTGATTAAATACATTCAGTCTATTACAGAGTAGTGACACTTCATTGATCCACATGGGGAAATTCTCTTTTTATTTTGCCCTATCTTGTGCTGTGCTGATCTCATGTTAACAGCACCACCGTAACTCCAAACTGATGCCCTGAATTCAGCCTGTGTATTATCTACCACGATGCATGGAAGCACAAAGATATTCTGACGTCACAGGTATCAGCACTACGTGTTCACAAGTTCTGTTCACTACTAATGCAGAATTCCTGTGTAAAAACCCTGGTTCAGAAATTTCCACCACATTTTAAAACTTGCCTGCCAGTTTGATTTAGGTATCTAACTATTTCTCACTTGGAGTACAGCTTCTCTGGGGGGAAAAAAAAAAATATATATATATATATACATATATCATGCAGTTATTTTTCAATGAAATTCAAACACGGTGGCCCAAATATTTAAAAATACATATTCCTATTTATACAACTTTTTCCCCAAGTGGTCATTGAACTGAAGTCAGACATTTGCCCTTAATTACCCTCAGTTTCCACTGTTTACTCTGACTGTTTATGTTTAGTCTCAGGCTGTTGGAGAACAGCTTGCCTGTTGCTTTGTCTCTTCGGACGGTTTATTCTCCTGATCTGGAGTGACAGACCTCAAGGCGGCGCACAGGTTTGGCGCGTCCAGCACGAACAGGTGGAGCAGCTCACAGGAAACACGGAAGATCCATATATTTCATTAATAATAAACATCATCAGATTCTACTGGTTTTAGCTCAGCGATTCGTTTCACTGAAAGGTCTTCAGGGAAAAAAAAACAAAAAAAAAAAACATACTTTCATTTATAGTTTTTGAAATTTAACTCAAGCTCTGTGCTTTTCAGTTCCTATACAGGGTAATATGAGACTCTGCAGGTTAGCACCCTGTGCCTGTGCCCAGAAGGTTGTCGGTTCAAATCCCATGGCTGGCAGGTGAGACAAGGCCCTTAATCCCAGTTGCCCCAGGGTATCTGGCTGACCATGCTCTACCACCTGTATGTCGCTTTGGATGAAAGTGCCTGCCAAGTACGTAAATGTATTCCATTATTTATGTGAGTATCACGTGCTGGCTCAGTAATCTCACACACAGTGTGTGTATCAGACGCCCGTCCCCACACTGCCCTGCTTTCCTCCCAGTGTACCTGCATTTAAGTGGTTCTGTGTCTCTAAAGTGTGGCTAGCATGTGATTGTGTGTGAGTGTGTGTGAGTGTGCTTCCTGTGATCCATCCCGGTGCTCCGCTGCCCTCTGCTTCCTGGAAAAGGCTCTATGGTGATTGTGATCCTGTAATGCACAAGTGGTTATGGAAGATCAATGCGAGTGGTATTACTGAACAAAAAAGCCCCAGAGATATTTTGGATTCTCAACTGGCTTTGACCTGAAAAAAGCCGAAGTATGTCACTCGCACATTTTCTTACATTAGCGGTATTTACCACACCTTGCATAAAAACCTTCCATATATCCATCTTTTTTCTAAATGCTTATCCCGGTCAGGGGTTGGGAAAAAAGGTTTTTAAATAAAATTAAAGACAAACCAACAGAGGAAAATAAAAACACATATAATGGCATGTTAAATTCTTTGAAAACATAGGTAACACATTTTGATACATTAATTCTTTATTCATTAAATGAATGAATGAATGAATGAATCAATGAAAACATCGCAAAAGACTCCAATAAGAATTAATTTATTTAAAACGACCCCGCTGTGGCTGGAAAGGTGTCTGCATGGAGAGGCAGGGTGCACACTGAAGTGATACACCACTGACATCTAGTGGTTTTCCACCGCTAGTCCAATAATCTTTTCCGTATCAGTGTGGACCCGTTAGATGCCTGTACGCCAGGGTTCTCCAATTCCAGCTAGAATTCAACACAGTTTGCAGTGTTTCCATTTTGACACAGGCTCCGGTGGGACTATATGTACAGTAGCATATTAATGTCACATAAAAAGCACTTCGGAAGCAGCCAAACAAAACAAATACATGTTGTAAAACACTGCAGAGTGACTTGCACATACCGTCAGTTTAAAAATTCCAGGCAGACCCGGGGTTACCCAGTGCAGATTAATGTTTTTTATAGATGCAATGCAATGGTACACATTGACAGAATTGGGAGATAATTGTATAAATTTAAGTGTAATATAACACATGTCCGTACGCTTTGCTCGATCTTCTTGTGAAAATGTGGAGCTTTTAAGGTTCTGAGTTTATTTTTTTCTAACTTTTGCGCACCGGCCCCTGTGATACAGGACAACATACACTACAGAGAATAAATAATCAGGCAAAAATCTCAAGAATAACTAATAACTTTAAATGGAAAACCAGAGCTTTTGCACTACATGTTTGACAGAAGTCGTTTCTCTTATTTCTTACAAATTCAATTCTACGGATATAGTGGTAAGATGCTTTATACAATAAAAGCCATTTTAATAGATCAAATATACACCCTGAATATTCACGTTTAACCAACATAACATTCCTGTATACTAACATATTATTTTGGAAAACGAATTTGGCATGCTGCAGCTCACGGTAGTTGCGCATATCACTATACACACTGCATAACTCATGAAAAATTATGCTAAGTAATGGACACTGTATAATCATTACACAATCACCGTGCTATCGGTTTCTTGCAATGGACACTGTGCAATTGCCCTGTGCGTTAACTGTATGTGTAAATCTGCTTCAATAACCATTGCAAGCTGTCACATTAAGGGGCACTGTGGAAGCTGCACTGAGTGAAGTATGTGTGTGTGAATACTTCTTTGTGCTGTTGTTGTTTATGGATGATGCACTGACCGGAGAGCACTTTCAATTTCGTTGTACCCGTGACAATGATAATAAAGACATATTCTATTCTAAGAATGCTAGAAATGCCTTTAGAAAAAAATAAAAATCATTTTATTTTTGCTGGGACAGACAAAGTACTGCAGAAAACCTCAGAAGTTTCTCCGTACCCGGAACGGGTGCGCCGTGCCTCTAAACATATATACATGTTGTCACATGTGAAATGATTACGTAAACTAGCTATGGGCCAATGATCGCGCGCGCTGCTAGACCGGAAGTTGCCTCCATCCGTCGCTATTTTCGCTACTCGTTCTGCTCTGAGGGCGTTTGATGCGTATTTGTTTGAGCACGTTTTGCATACTCACGTTGACAAAATGAAGCAAAATAGTAACGTGCCAGCGTTTTTGACGAAGCTCTGGACTCTTGTTGAGGATCCTGAAACCAATGAATTTATCTGCTGGAGCCAGGTAAAAATAACCCAATTGAAGCTAGGCTAGGCTGTGCTATGCTATGCTATGCTAGAAGGCAGAAGTGAAAGAAGCATGCTAATGCGGATAGCTGGGAAGTTAGCTCGATTGCTAACAAACAAAGGCAGATCCGTTGCTATTAGATTAACGATGGCTTAACTATCTAGTTGTCGCTTGCTTTTAAGTTATAGTTCAATGCCATAAATCCATTTGAGTTTGAATAACTCGATCGGGGGCTTTGGTATGTAGTTTCCTTATTTTTCTGTTAAAGCATCGATTGCGTATACTTTTAATGCCTGCTCGAAACCACGGAGCTGCACGTTTGTTGATGTGTTTGTTGAAGTAAAATGCCTCATGTTATACTACCACAATGTTTATGTTTTGTAAAAAACGTCTTGGTATTAGTCGTGGTCGGCCAGTTGTCAATGGTAACTAAGCTAACTTTGTAGCTTAACAGCCAACAATTTGCAATTATAATGGAACGAAAATATCTTGAAAGAGTTTCAGAATAATAGTCAGCGATACTTTTCAATGTGCTGCAACCCCAGTCATAATTAATTTAGTGATTTTATAAAAACGATTTATAAAAATACGCGTGCATTATTACTGTGCATAAACTGGCTAATGTTAGCGCGTCATAAGCGGTAAAACAGGATAAACGGTAAAACAGTGATAACTATTATGCTGTACTGTAACTAAGTAGTTGTCAACGACAAATGCGCATTATTGTGTAATTGCCAGCTATGAAGGGTAAATCTAATAAACACCAACAATACACCGCAGCCGTGCCATTGTAGGATTGCTTAATTGCTTTGCATGCTTCTTTACTTTTTCTACATAAAATATAATACTGTACGTTGCTTGTCGTCGTATTTAGTGTACTTAAATTTTTGCTCCATATTTCCATTGTAAAGGAGGGCAGCAGTTTTCTTGTGCTGGATGAACAGAGATTTTCAAAGGAAATACTTCCGAAGTTTTTCAAACACAACAACATGGCCAGCTTTGTAAGGCAGCTAAACATGTGTAAGTAAGCTTTGTTTTCGTCCCATCTGAGATGCCCCCCCCCCCCCTACGGAATACCTGAGCTGACTCAGAATTGTCTCCGCAGACGGATTCCGCAAAGTGATGCACATTGATACAAGCATAGTGAAGCAGGAGCGGGACGGCCCCGTCGAATTCCAGCATCCTTACTTCAAGCATGGCCAGGATGACTTACTGGAACACATCAAGAGAAAGGTAGGCAGAAAGGTCTTCCTCTTACTGGATAAGCTGCACTGTTGAATTTGTGTTTGATTTTGCTGAGACTCTTTTGTGTTTTAGGTTTCTGCCTCCAGGCCTGAGGAGAGCAAAATCAGAAAAGAAGATCTGTCGAAGATCTTGTCCAGCGTCCAGAACATTCACGGCCAGCAGGAGAATATGGACTCCCGACTTGCAACGCTGAAAAGGTGCTACGATTACTGTTTGTACTTTAGAGACGCGAACATCTCTTGAGTTGCTGTTTTGAGACGCCAGCGCACATACTGTATGTGAAATTAAAGCCACACTGCAAGTTATATTAGAATACCAGAGTGACGCTGGAACGTGTGGCTTCCTCTGGTAACGTCTAAGACTGAATCGGTTGACCGTGGCTTTTTTTTTTTTTTGCCAGGGAGAATGAAGCTCTGTGGAGGGAGATAGCCGACCTGCGTCAAAAGCACAACCAGCAGCAGCAAGTTATGAAGAAGGTTCGCTTACGTCTTACCACCATAACTCTCACACGGACAAAGAGTTAAATCGAATGTGGTTTATCTCTGTTCCTATTAGCCTACAGCGGTCTCTTTAAGTTTGAAATAAATACTACTGTTATGATACCCTGATATTACATAATTTTAGAGGCTGTAAATGGGGAAAAATAACACGTTTATGTAAAAAATGTGTGTATATATGTTTGATAGTATATGACGTTTATTATACATATTTAATGGATTAATGGATCTCCATGTGCTTTTATTTTTTCAGCTGATACAGTTTATTGTCACACTGGTTCAGAACAACCATGTCCTGAGCTTGAAGCGGAAAAGGTGAGCCTGCAGTTTTTGTTGTCTATTTAGTGCAAAGAATTCAATTGAAGCATAACAACTCGCTGGAGGTAATTGGAACCACTGGCCCAGGACTGAGATGCCTGGAGAGATCTAGATAGCGGCGTATACCCCGATGGAGGCCTCGGCCGATGGTGGTGATGTTGACATCTCCCCCTACCTCTCTGTCTGCAGACCGTTGCTGCTGAACAGCAATGGGAAGAAATCCAAATTCATCCACCCAATCTTCGACGAGCCTGTCGACCACAGCAAGGTGCGTGTCGCTAAATAGCAGCCAGTCAGCGCTGGCCGTTTTCCCCTAACGGCGTTGTCAAAAGTACAGATTCTCAGCTGGCTCTGATCACTGAGGCTCGTACGTGTTCACGGACTCTTATAACCATGGCGTGCATAAACAGGGTCACCCATTCTCTGCATTAAGACGGTCTGCAGTTATTTTTTAGCTGTCGGCTCCATACGGTCTTATGAGGTCATGTTGATTCTTCTGATACAAACTTTGTCGTGCAATCGTTAGAAGTTTGTGCTTTGAGATACTTTTAAATGCATTCTTTATCTTGTATATCTGTTCTATTATGCACTGACATATTAAAGTAACATTTAATTTTTAGCAGTGTTAATTTACTGCTTATGAATATCTCTGCGTGCAGTTACAATGGCTACTACTATACATAATAATATTGTTTGAGAGATAATACAAGGCAAAGGTTTTCTTTTTACATATAGTGGCATTAGTATAGAGAAGGTTAGAACGTTTTTACTGCAAACAGAATAATTAATTATTTTGAGATACATTTTATGCTGTATTGAGTTTCAAATGTATTGAAGTTTGAAATTTTGGTATTGATTGCACTAATTTCTGATAATTAGCAGTTGGTTCTAAAAGTGATATGTGGCATTATGTATAGCTGATTTACTGAATATGTATTGTGGTGGTTCTGTTCTGTTCCACAGACCCATGGCAATGGGTTAAAGAATCATTCTGACGTTACTGATGATGTCATCATCTGCGATTTAACCGTTGAGGATTCTGAGGTCACAGAGGAAATTTCACGATCATTTGATCAAAGGTGGGCCTGTTTTTTTTTTTTTTTTTTTTTTTTTTTTTATTTGTTATGCATATTGTATCATGTTCTGGGAATTGGTGTAATTGCTTTTGTGTCTTTCTGACATGGTGATGCACCATCTGATGTTTCCATGTGCTGCATTGTTTCTCTATTGAAAGATGTGCCGAAA
This sequence comes from Mormyrus lacerda, assembly GCA_015163995.2. Lineage (NCBI taxonomy): Eukaryota > Metazoa > Chordata > Actinopteri > Osteoglossiformes > Mormyridae > Mormyrus > Mormyrus lacerda. Next base: position 4,361,205 of record JAABNX020000045.1, on the reverse strand, counting down.
CTATGCAATGCGTTATTTGAAGATATATCTGTAGTTGTCTGGCGATGCATGTCAGCTTTTGTCTTTAGCGTTGCATATAGCTGTAAGCAGTGTTGGGAATAACGGCATTTAAGTATAACGGCATTATTTTTTCAGCATCAGAGTAATCTAATTAATTATTTTTCCCATACTTGTAACGCCGTTATCGTTACTGAGCATGTTAAGTAGCGCGTTACTAAAATTCGGTTGAATGACGCGTGAGATGTCAAGCTTTGGCTTTATCAGCTGCCTGACGAGAGATAATGATGACACTTGCAAATGCGATGATGATTGGCTGGGTGGGCGGATGACATGCTCATGGTGTCTCACTGCACGCTCACTGACACTCTGACTTCCACTACCTCTGAACACACTGGACAGCGACAAT
>JAABNX020000045.1:4338705-4353148 GCA_015163995.2 Mormyrus lacerda | reverse complement strand
ACCTCTGTCATCATTTTAAGTGGGAGAACTTGCACAATCGGTGGCTGACTAAATACTTTTTTGCCCCACTGTACATTGCCTGGCCATAAAAAAGCCACACGCTGTAATATTTCGCAGTATCGCCTTCAGCTTTGATTGTGGTGCACATTCGTCAGCGCATCATCTCCACGTGCTTATGCAACGTCAACATTTCCCCCCCCCATCCAGATTTGCATTTGTTCCCTGTTGAAATCTTGTACTGATGACAGGCGAGTTGAGCCACTCTGAAGTCTTCCTCAGCACACCTAAGACTTTTAATGGGGTTATGGTCAAGACTCTGCGGCAGCCGATTCATATGTAAAAATGATTCCTCTTGCTCCCTGAACCACTGGCTGACAATCTGAGCCTGCGGTATCTTGGCATTATTGTCGTGAATTATGCTGTGCATTTAGCAAAGAAATAAATCCATTGATGGGACAACCTGCCGCTCAGTAGATTTATGTAGTCAGCTGAATTCACTTCATCGCTGCATAATGTTGCTGAACTGTATCAACGATCCAATCATTGGCTCTTAAGTACTTGCCGATTTAAATTCAGATGGTAGCTTTTTTGGGCCAGGCAGTGTAATAGCCCTCCTTGAAAGTAAAAATCATTTATATGAATCAAACACTGCCCTCTAAAGGGCTATGAAACTATGGCTTGACATGACGCAAAGCAGGACCTTCTTCAGCTGCCCCTCCATCCCCGGCATGAGCATGATGCAGGCCACGGCCACTCCCAGCAGCATAAAGGCCGCGTATATCAGCCGGGTCACCGTAGAATTGTTTCCGCTGGGGCAACACCTGCACAACAGGCAGGGGGCGCTGCCGCACAGGCAGGGAATCTGGGGCACAAACAGGGTACGGTTAACAGACACATTAAATCCCAGACTTTAGGTACAGCACAATGTAGAAACATGTGACTAGAGTAAAGTGACAGCAGGTGGGAACTAAAGTAAAGCACCGCAGATACAGGAATGCTATCTGTGAGCAGTATGGTAGGGGAATTGCACAAATACTGGGCCTAGTCACCTAATTTAATCTTTGTACATCTATTAATTTCAAGATCAATGATGGATTTGGGACCCAGAACATTTAACTTAAATCTGCAATGATGTTATGCAACTGCCTGTTTTTCCCATGAACTGATTAGTCAACAGTTGGAAATGAGATCCCTGTTAAAAGGACACTAATAGTAAATATAGTCCCACATTGGATGAAGATCAAACCCTGACGCAAAACAATCAGTATATATACACCCAAAACACAAGTATAAATATACAGCCTGACACAGCAGCATGCTGTAAGACTAAATTAAGTACAAAAGTGAAAGTCAACATGAAAAAACATTAAGTTTTTAAAATCTCTCTTCTATTTTTTAAACACTTATTTCGCAATGCCAAGTTGGATGACACATGACGTCAGGCCAGAACTCGCATCTGTACCAACAAGAGAAACTCGAGGAAGGGAATGTACAGAGTACCTATAATTATACACTCAAACCACCGCTAGCAGGTTAAAAGTAAAAGAAACTTAAATTAAAGTAAGAACGACGGAAGCTGTACCACGCTGCATCAAAAATCATCAAAGTCTCTGAGCCCGACCCAAGCCTTTACTGCAAACGGGGACCAAAAGCTCGTTTTCCGGTAGGTCTGCATTAGGTATAACCAGAACACAATGTCCCTTTACTCTTAGGCACCATTTCCACTTTCTGCAATTCTAACATATCGGGATGATTGGATCAGTCGTCAGTATATCAATTATGTTTTCTTATCCACCAAGATGTCCGTTGTGATGCACAGAATATAGCGGTGCGTCACTGTCGGCGTAGCGCAGCGGGGAAACACCCTGCTGCGGACAACAAGCTCACCACACCACGGCATCCATTTGCGCCCTATTTTACACCTATTGCATCATAAGCAAGGGCGCATTTTTGTATCTCTAAATGCCATACAAACTACAACGACACTTTAATATGACAATGACGATGTCAGATGCTCTGCGAAAACGTCCCGGACATCGCCTCGTACGCAGCGAGGCTCCATTTTCATTTTCCCTTCGTCGTCACAAACAATGACTTCGCAATATACCACGCTTGATAAAACAGGCGACGAATCCCGTGCCGTGTATCCATTTACCAAAGCAAAAATTATTTTTCATACCCAGCTCGCCATAGAGCAGAGTCCGAGAACAGCCCCCATGATGGCTTGTTGTGCCGAACCTCTCTATAGAAATAAAGATGGATGCTGCTCGTCTTCTTATTGTTTACAGTCTCACCGCCACTTCCGATGCAGCGCTGGTGGCCCCGCCCTCAACGCGACGACTTCCTGTTGTGTTACACACAACGTTCCAATTTAAATATGATTGTGAGGAATATTTGCCATTGGGTAGCACAAACATATATTACTTTTACTACTTCAGCATGACGGACACGTCATTTCATACCTCACCTAGGTGTATATTCCTAACGCTAGTCTTTATGTAATTGTTTTATTGGCTGATTGATTAAACGTATTTGACAGAAAGAAAAGAAGCGATCCATCCAGGTTTGGGTTCATTTCACATTTAATATGAATAATTAAAAATGTTTTATATAATTTCATTAAAGTTGTGTGTGTGTATATATGTGTGCGTGTGCGCACGTGCACACGCCCTGTTCAGAGTTATATAGTACTTGTTTTATGTTCTCATGTTCAGGGGAGTGTTCACTGAAGCAAGATTTCTTGGTTAGCTGAGTTATCTTTAGCTCAAAGTCATCAGAGCATCTCTACAATCATGACTTTTAGCTTAAATTAATCCAGCTAACTGAGAAATCCTGCTTCGGGGGAACACTCCCCCCTGAGACCTGTGACAAAGTTAAAGTGCCTGTTGTGATTAGGCAGTTTTATCTCGTTAAACACTGCTGAACTTCACTCATGTCACACAGTGCATTGATTTGGAAGCATAACCTTGGGATTTCCTGCATTGAGAGGCTTTGTGTTGCTATGATTTACTATACAATGAACAACATGTTTACTTTCTGTGTACCTTTTTTTGTATTTTTGTATTTATTAAATAATGTTCCATTTCTTCAGGCTCAATTAAGCCCATCTCAGGCTGCACATGGGCCTTGGGTTCTCAATTGGGGGTATAGCTCAGTGGTAGAGCATTTGACTGCAGATCAAGAGGTCCCTGGTTCAAATCCGGGTGCCCCCTTTTTCAAAGAATTTACTTTTATCATTAACTTTTGGTTTGAATGCCTCTCCACTGCTGGGCATGCACACATTCTACAGGCAATTCAGAGACAATAACTTTTATAATTGATATTTTTGTACTAAAGGAGGGATACAAAACACATAGAAAACCCATTCATTAGAGGAAGGACATGCAAATTACAAACACAGACTGGTGGTAGGTCTACCCCCTAAGCCACCATGTCACGTAACGTTAGTAACTTATGCCTCTTCTTCCGTTTCTACCTGTAATACGTTCGATTATTTATTAACAGTTTATTGCTTCAGGGGTGCTGTGTGCTGGCTGACCCTGAGCTGTGACCTCTACACTTTCATAAGTGTCTTTGTGTCCCATGGAGAGGAAGATTAGCAAAAAGACAGTTTACCACTGGGGATCAATAAAGTCACTATTGTGTTCAATTACTCCATGTCAGGAATTTGACAAACTTGACGCTCCATTATGCAAATAAAATGCAGTATGACGTACTGAGAAACTAACCAAGTAGTAGAAGCATTTTAAACATAGAGATGGATATAGCAGCAGTATGAAGTATAAATAAATAGGCACGCATGGTGACATAACTAAATATTATTACTAAATTACTAAATATATTACTTTTTGATATGTAACCTATTACCAATGCAGTGTGTTAAAAAAAAAATTATTAAGGGAAAATGCTATTTTATTTGAGTTCTGATCGCTCTATATAGATTCCGTGTAGGCAGAGCAGAGAACATGTGATGGCTGGGATAAGACGCATCTGCAATGATCTTTCCTGCACACTTTCTTGTCCTGGAGCTGCAGACCTCCTGGGGGGTTGCTAGGTCACAATCAATGATACTCTCTACTGGCTGGATAATGCATTGTCATTAATGTACCATTAATGTCGCACTTCTGTTTGCCTGCAGTGGTGATTCTTTTTTTGTTAATCACTATTTACTGATGTCTGTTCTTGTATTTATTTGGTATTATGTTCTGCTGGAAGTGCACAAATTAGAATTCCATTGCATTATGTAATTGCAATAATAGCAAAAACCTGGTATATCATGCAAGCTTTTCATGTTTAACCACAGTATTTGATCATGGTCTCTACTTCTGATCTTCTGTAAATAGTTTGTGCAAAAGATCAGCATTTAACAATAGCCTTTGATTTCAAGTGTACAGTATTTATTTGTTCCTGTTGCATTAATCATCATCAGAGCCTGTGAGACCTAATGGGGCATGGGCTGCTAATGAGGTCTCTCCAGGCATCCAGTTGTACCCGTTTTCTTGATATCTGCCTCCAGATCGCAACGCCATGTGCTCCTTGGTTGGCCTTGTTATCTTTTACCCGGTGGGTTCCAGGAAAGGGTTTGCGTTGCTTTGCTGGATGCAGGTATGCGAAGGGTATGGTCAATCCACCTCCAGCACCTTTGGAGAACATTTTGAAAGTCATGTTGCATTGTAACAATAACTTAAATGGCAGGTATGTTTTTTTGTAATATTTAAACATTTGTTTCTTCACCCGCAGTCCAAAAACACGCTAAGGTGAATCGGTGTTGCCAAATTGTCCGTAGGCGTGAATGTGAGTATGAATGGTGTCTGTACCCTGTGATGGGTTGATGCCCCATCCTAGGTTTTTCCCTGCCTTACACCGGTAGCTTCTGGGATAGAGACCTCGCAACCCTGCAAGTGGACAAGTGGGTATAGAAGATGAATGGCTAGATGGATGGATGAATGGAAAGTTACTATAATTGTAGCTTGTTCTTCACACACAATAAGACATATGTTGCCCATCTCCAACTAATGAACGGAATCCCACAATCCTGGCCAGATAGCGAACACCCGCACAGTGAGTGCCTCATTTGGCGGGCAGTTTGGATTCCTGCATTATTCCCAGAGCAGATGCCTCAGCAAAGCATGCATTGTGAATAGAACTAGAGGACGACCGCCCAAAATGTAGAGGTCACTCAACAAGAACATCACCAGAAGGAGAGCTGCCAGCCTGTTCTGGATAGACGGACGCACCTGATCTGGGACACCACTCAGCATCAGAGTCGACGGCCACAGCACTTCCTGAAATCCAGGAATCGCCAGTGGCCACAATCCATCGGCAGAGACTCAGTACAGGCACTGAGAAGCAGATCATTCATGTTTAAGATCTTACACCATCATGTCTCTGTCAAACAGGCTAATAAACATCTTATACGTCCTTATAAAAGAGCTTCCGCGTCTTGAGGTGTTGTCACTTGTACTGGCACTGCAGTGAAAACAAAATTACCTGCAAAATTACTTACTAATTACAATATTAATTAAACAAATAAGCCATAAGAAGCTGTCTCGTTAGCAAGCACGCCCAGTTATGTTGAGCGATGACATTCGTAATTAAGTAAATATTGCTGTCCATGTAGTTGTATATATGCATCAGGAATGTAGTACAAATCATAGTTTTAAGGAGTTTTTGTTTTGTTCAAGTCAGGTTCACATGTGCCATGGGGGACTCAGGGTGTAGCTGCTGCTTTCAGGGCTGGGGGTTCAAATCCCACATCTGCTCCTTTGGTGGAGGTTGTGTGTTCTCCAGATTCAATTAAATTTTAATAATACACGGTTATATTGTCTCAAAGCGCTTTACATTGTCCCTGCCCAAAGCCCCCAGTGAGCAAGCCAGAAGCGACAGTGGCAAGAAAAAACTCCCTAGAAGGAAGAAACCTTGGGAAGAACCAGACTCAAAGTGGGAGAACATCCTCCAGGGGCCGGCAGAGGAAGTCAAATGAGCAAGATGGCAAAATCCTAATTTATACAATCCAAATTTAAAGATTCAAGTCTGAATGAGGAGGACAAGAAATTGATGGTAGGCAGGTGCTGGTGCTGCTGGTGCAGCTGGAAGGAGCAGCGCCACCATGTGGTGTGGGGGCCTTCGTGCTAACAGGCATCTCTAAATTGCCAATTGTGTATGTGTCCTGTGATGATCTGACATCCTAGCCTGGGTATAGCCCTATGCTGCCTGAGAAGACGGATCATTCGTGGTAATAACTCCAAGAAATTATTGATAATGCAACCAAAATGTACAAAAAAACACATTGCTGCGATGCAATTTCCTTTGGTGTATAATCCAGATATTCCTCAGCAAATAATCTTATTGACAGTCATTGTTAATCCTAGTGGGAATGATTATGTCTGTCCCATCTTAAATATGAGACATTTGCATACGTTGCACATCCCAAGCGTCCAGCTGTGGAGAGCAGAGGGATGTAAACAGCTCAGACACATCTCTGCAACTACAAGGTCATTTCTAGGGAATGGCTATTTATAGCTGTTGTCAAGGGGACCAGTAGGAGACTCCTGGAATCTCATTTCTTCCAGAATAGAAAAGGTCCATTCTGTCACAGAAGACAAAACACATGTAATGGCACTTTAGATCCTCATAATAAGGTCATTAACCAATCTTCATAGGGCTAGGAATTAATTAAGAGAATGCATGTATTTAACTAATTGTGCTATATTTCTATTATTTCGTAGCTTAATGACCTTGCCATAATTTGCACAATTACATTAATCTCTGCTATGGTGAATATATGGTTACACTTAATATCATATCAAAAATAGTAAAAAGTTTCCAGGGGAATATGAATATGCATGAATTTTTAACAAATTAAATAAAATTGGCTGCTGCAAGTAATATATGTGCACAGTGGTGGAACTGAACTATTTTTGCTTCTAGCCAACTGGCCCTGTGATGGGTTTGGACCCCCTTCCTCTGTTAGTTCCTGCCTTGCACCTCTATCTTCCAGGGAAGATTCCGGACCCCTTTAGGTTCTGCATAGGACAAGCAGGTACTGGAAATGGATGGATGGATGAATAGATCGATGGATGGATGGATGGATGAATAAATCGATGGATGGATGGATAGCCATCTGGGCTAGTTAAGCAAAAAATGTAGTCCAACATGCATTTTTTTGCCAGCCAGCAGGTTAGTGTTCATTATTTTTTGTACTCACCCTCTGTCTTACTGATTCACCTCAGGTCAGCTTCATTTCTAGCCCATTATACGCATCATACATTCATAGTCTCGGAACCTGAGGGTTCTTAACGTACCACGTCTTCCTACAAAGAAGAAAGGCTGTCCTGTTCTCTCTTGTTTGAAAACTTGCTTCTAGGCAACAATGCAATCGCGTAATTTACAGAATCGGTGAGTCGTGGCATAATTGCAGAATATCTACTTATCAAGAGGACAAAAATTGTTTAATAATGGGCTTTGGAGCGTTAGAGTGTGAACCAAAAATTAAATTAAATTAGTAAAGATTACACATTTTTATCAGTCTGCATCAACAGAGAACGTAAGAGCAAAATAAACAGCCACTTGGAAAAAGGTAAAACATAAAATACAATAAAAGGGAGGCTTGCTGATACATAGTATGCAAGTATGCAATTAAACTAAATTAAGTGCCAGTACATTATATGAAATATCACCACTCAATAAGGCCACTACAAAGAAATAAAATGGTTGTGACAGTAAGAATGTTTTACTGTTCAGAAGCTGCAGACGACTTTTTTCTAATCAAATGTATGGACTCTAGTTCAGCTCATGACAACAGCGACTGGTCCGATGCCAAAGCTCCTGGAAGAGAGCCCAACACCTAACAATGCAGAAGTTTTCGACACTACAAAAAGTTCACATTGAATTAAACTGGCGTAAATCATTTCCTGTCCATCTTCAGCAGGGACTGCTAGTGCTTCAAACACAATGCTAATTATACTACTCAGATTAAGGGCACTAAAGCCTAATCCTGCCTTATGTATGGTTTTTAAATTAATATGGCACTAATACTTTAAATTTTCCCTCCTCCAAGCCACACCTTCTATAGATAGATGTGCAGAAATGCACAACTGTATGCAAGAAAACATAAGCCCCTATATTAAAGTCCCAAAATAGAACATTTTCAAATATCCATGCACATAATAATGAGTAATTCACAAATGGCTGAGCTGAGAGCAAGGACAGAAGTATGAAGGACAAAAGTGAAGTAAATATGCAATTTGTGGAGGGCGTTCTTAACTTTGTGTCATGTTTGCTGTGTGTCCTGGGAATCACTTTGAAAAAGATCCTGAAAAACGAAACAAACAACTTATAATTATAGAAAGTTACGTTTGTTTGCTCTGAGCTAGTGTGTCAGCACAGTCCCTTTCAGTGAGGCTCATCTGCCTACGACGTTGCCGCCATATTGATGAGCACAAGGGGTTTCTTTGTACTCTGGGTGGGGGGGGGGGGGTCCTCATCTTTGGGGAGTTTATACACAGCCCACTGGCACCCATCAGCCATGCCAGCACAGAAGCATGGAGGGATTAAAACAAATATTTCCTAACAGTGAAATGTAAGGGGCAACACCATGGTGAATTCTGACGGACACTGTGACCAAAATGCTATTTTTACCATGGACACTATTTAAAAATGGAGCCTACATATATATCATTTTGTACCACAGACACAGACGAATCTTATCATGGACATATTCGTCCGTGTGCAGGCGGGTTGACAATCAATAGTGAAAAAGAGAGAGTAAAATATGTCTTAATGATGGCTGAAATACTTACTGTACTTCTTCCATGTCTTTCTGGAGGGGTCTATGAAAGCATACCAGTTGCTATGAACCACCAAGGAATTTTTTTCACTCGACCCAGAATACACTGCTGCGGACACTGAGTCTTCCAATCACATGCAATACAAAGACCAGATCTATGCTGTTTTTTCACACCAGGATACGTCGTCTTTATGGGACAGAATGACTGTATGCTTCCAGTATCATGGCTAGCAAGGATATATACTCAGAATATTTATTTACTCTCAAAAAAGTAATTCCACCTTATTTACCTGCCCCCCCCCAAAAAAAACCTTTAATCTCATTTTATCTTTCCTGACAGCTGGCAATCTGCTTTCCCAAGGTTAATTTCATGGTATGAAAAGCAAGAAGTGAAATCAGGTAAATAAAATTTTCCACTGGAATAAGTCTGTAAAGAAACTGTAGCTTGTGTCCCTTTTCCTGCGGAGTTCTCCCCCCCCGTCACATCATGCAGCTTGGATTGTGCTGTTTTGGTACATTTACTCCCTACTCAGGGACTCCTGCCACAATAGGAATTCTGCTCCAATGTGGAATGATCGACAGTCAGCATGGTCTGACAGATTTCGCTAATCTAACAGAACATTAGAAATGGTTTCTGTAAAATATTGGCAAAGGTAATACTGTTCCCCATGAATTTATGCATTACAAAAAACTCAAAATTGTCTCCATCCTCTTCACACTGCTTTTCTGTGTGAGGGTTAATGGGGCCAGCATGCATGGGTGTAAATTACAGGGGGGTGGGGAGGTTGTAGCACCCCCAATAAATCAAAATCAGCTTATACTACCCCCCCAATAATCATGTTTCCCCGTAATGGGTGGAGACCTGAACCCCCGCAATGCTCCAGCCAAAGTTATGCCCTTGTCAGCATGTCAGGCAGGTCAGACCAGACCTCTTTCAGAGGCCACAGACTGAATTTTATCCTGGGGAATCCCCGCATATTCCCTAGACAGCTGGGTGATTTAATTCTTCAGTGATTGTATGGAGAGAGATACACCACAATATAATCAGTAGGATCAAAACATTTCTTCAGAAAAAATCCATCTTATTTTGTCAGATCTTTTTTTGGCAAATTAGGGCACATACGGCTCAGGTGATTTATTAAACACTGATGAAAGCCATAGCATTCACATTTACAACTGAAGGCAAACAGATCCGGCATTTAATGTGAATAACCGTCAAAGCAAAAATGAAATGAAAATGAATATGTATCACCGGCACCAATCAGATATAGTGAAAATTATTAGTTGGGATTATTCTGCGTTTTTTTCAGCCTGTCATAAACGCCGTTCTCGCGCAGAGTTCCGTCGCTACGGCGGACGGGAACCGCATCTCCGCGCGCCCTCCGCGCACTCGTTCGCGCGGTCACGGACACGGATCGTGCGTGCGTGATGTCACCGGCCGGGGGGAGCTGGGGGCGTGTGCACGCGCTGGAATTGGCGAGCAGCCCGTGCGTGGACTGAGATGAAAAGGATCCCAGCAAGTTCTCCCAATGGATAGACGGCGCATTCCCACATCCTGACCGCAAACTGCACCACCTCGCCGGCGCCACCTGTTCCGTCTAGCGCGCACCGTGTAAGTGACCCGTTCGTCATTCTCCGGCGCTCTTTCGGACGTAAATAAGGAGCCGGTGCTTCCAACTTCTTATGAGCTCCCGGGCAGGGATTGACGGCTGAGTTGCAATGTTCTGCCGCCGGCCGTTTAGCTGTTATTATCATAAAGGGCCGAAGCGTTTGATCGTGTCGTTTAATCGCGCAGGTGACACCAGTGCTGTTAAGAAGGACCTGTCACCGCCGATCGAGCCGCAGCCACCCGAAGGGTCTTAGGGGAAGGTGCCTTGCCGTGTCCCCAGCTTCGCAGTGCAGCTGCCCGAAAAGGGTCGCCTTGCAGTTTATTTGCTCTCCGCTGAAGTATCATCTTGAATGAGAGGAAAAGGTGGATTTAATCCGGCAATAATTAACCGAAATTCAACAACGTCGACGCACACGCAAGCTTCAGGAGGAAACGCCTGTTAAGTCGAGGTTTTTGCGTAATTTTGCAGTAACCTTAATATATCCACCACACACGTAAAGAGTCCTTAGTAAGGCAGTTACACCATGTGTCCGTTTGAGGAAGTCTGTTTATTTAATAGCTTTCATTCCAGTGTATTGTATTATTATTTACGAAGGCGCGGCTGTTCAGAATTAAATCATGATAATTATTATAAATCCTTTAGTTATTATGAGTAGAGAAAAAATAGGTTATTGGTTTCTAGCTGTCCCTTGCAGTAGTCCAACTAGTATAGTCGTAGTATGACCCGGTTACTTCACTGCTCAGATATTCACGTCGTGTTGATCAAGCAGACATATACACACCTCCGTAAATAAACACACACACACTAGTAACAGGGGTCAGCAGTGCAACTAGGCGCACAGTAATGTGAGTGGAGCCGTTAAAAAATAATTTTTCCTAAAGAGCAGCAGTATTAGCGAACTGGTTGAGCATTTATTTCACCCTTTGTGGTTTTCTGTGCAATAACGTGTTATGGACGTAATAACGCTTTACTGAAATACTTGTTACTAAGAACATGGGACAGGCTGTGGTATTGCTGTGGTCTGTACAATGTTAAAGTATCCCGTTATGTCAGTGGAAGTGTGTGAGCATGTTTGATGCAAGGTGGCTCTTCAGTTAGCAATAAGTGGCTCACAGCTCCGGGGATTTGCTCTGGTGCATAATTGGATAATGCCCAAGTGGATAATTGTTTTCGCACTTATCACTTAGGACCGTGCTTTTTGGCACCCGGTGTGAAGGAATTCCTCTAATCTTCCCCTCACCTGTGTGTATAGGGGATTTGCACCCCACCCCCCAAAAAAAGTTCCCAGTTTATGATGCAGTGATTAAGCATTCATTGACCTCCCATAACATACATTGTTACAGTAAGCTTGGTGTCCTACCAGGGGTCAATGCTGGGTCCACCCTGACACTCTAAGGTGCATTTAGAGATGCAAACAAACCAAACAACATTTTTTTTTGACAGCAGGAGAAAAGCAGTACGCCCAGAGGAAACTTACACAACAGAGAAAGCATGCAAACACAGTTAATTTCATTGTGTTTTGCTCACTTTATGCGTCAGAACATGCTTTTCCCCTAAATGCCTCACCTATTAATTTTAATGGTTTTTAAATGCTTGTGTATATTTCACAAAGCGACGATCTTGTTAAGATGTAAGTTATTGGTTTCTAGTTGTCACTTGCAGTAATCCTACTAGTATAGTATAGTATAATAGTAGTCCTACTAGTATAGTATAGTATAATAGTAGTCCTACTAGTATAGTATAGTATAATAGTAGTCCTACTAGTATAGTCGTAGTATTGCCCAGTTGCTTTGCTGCTTAGATATTCACGCTGTTTTGTTCAAACAAACATAGCTAAGTCCTGGGATTCGAACTTGTAGTGTTTTGATGATACACTGAGACTTTCTCTGTTAACCCCTTGTGCATTTTTTGGAAAACCTGTGCCATGTCAGCCGAATCCGAGAATTCGGGGGTGTTTCCAAACAGATATATTCCTCCAGTCCCTCCTTCAGCCGCCCGCTATCAAAACTGCCATCTTTGACTACTCACTCTGGTTCCCTTTGAACATCACGCCTTCCTGTTTGTGTTTGGGCCCGCTTCCTTCGTTTTGTACCCTCTTCCATATCCAAGCTAAGCACCGACTCCGTTTGTCAGAATAATTCATTTGTTTTCCTGTTATGCTCCCATTTAAAATGACTATGGGAAAGGAGATAATAATTGTGAGACGCAATCTACAATCTCACGGCATTGTGTTCGCGTTAAATTTACACAGCTGTCAGGACGGATATGCCATTCCCTGCCTTTAGTTTACGTATCCCATCGAATGCCTTGTTGCGGTTTGTCTCCGGGAAACAGCTGCCCATTATAAAGCCTGGGAATTAGTCCTGACCCATTAACCTCCATTTTCTCTCAACAAAATGCAACAAGGCGAAACGCAGCCGCAGTTGCCTGAAGTCAGAAAAGCGACGCTCCCGCGGAAGGCACCGCGCAGCCAGTCTCGCTACCAGTTAGTGAATGTGCAATTAGCGGTGTAATTAGTTCTTGGAATCCGAAGGTGCGCTCGTAATGGATTCATGTAATCTGTCGCCAGAGTTCTTTACTTGACCTTTTGTAGTCTGGTATACAGTCTCCAGTGAATTCCCTCATGGTGTCGGCTCATACGGAAGGTGAAGCATTGTTTTTATATCTGCTCGATACGCCTACCTGTGGTGACCTTCAGGATCACCTTACTCCCCACTGTCAGCTAGCTAAGCATACACACACACACACCTTCACGTGCAGGGAGCAAGTGGTATGTGCAAGAGTTTCATTTCCTTCTGTTACCCAAGAGTTATCAGTGCTGCTTTGCAGAAGTCGGTATATGTGTGGAAAATGAGAGATGATTCCGCCAATGCCTGACTGATTTTTGTAATCTACTCTGCCGGGCAGTTCCTGGCGGTCTTCAAAGGTGAGCGGCATTAAAATTCAGACGGAGGTCCCCTGCCAACACCCCACTGGTAGAATCCTTCATTAACAGCCAAATGTGGCCAATGGAAACGTGATGTAAGACTGCTCGGTGATGATGAAACTGGACCATCTGTTGTATTGAGGTGGCGCTGAACTGGCGTCCCCTGCTTTGGTGTAAACCAGCATTGCGGCGAGGTCTGATTTTGATTTCCGATCTTTACCACACGGCAGTGAAAGGTGTAATTGTGGCCCTTGTCCGCCTTGTGAATTAATAGCATCAAGCATGATTTTTTTGCTCCTATTTTTAGCTGCAGCAGCGGAAAAAAAAAAAAAAATTCTTGAAATCTTGGTGATATTTTTAATCAAGACAAGGGTGCTTTGTCTTACTATGCATGTGCAGGTATAGAGTGACTTTGGATCAGCGCTTATAACGGATAATAAGCATGTGAATTTTGCAGCCTAAATCTGACGTACCGTGTTAAACCTGCATCCATTTCATTGCGACAACATTCTCCTCCGGATGTTACTCGTGCTTTCAAGTGCATTATGAAAAGGATCGACACTTTGTATAATTTAATGAGCCTTTAGATGGTCGCTATCATAGCCGTTGTTCTGATGCTGATACGTTGTTAAGGCTCGCAATCTCTGGATCTCAGAAATTGGCATTTAAATACACAAATAATCATCCAGAGGGTACGTTGGATATAGTTGATGCTCAGATTCAGTAACAATCATTGAATTCATTTTGCTGCTTTTTTCGATGAGCGTTTCCATCATTCATCCATTTTCTGTAATTGCTTTACCTATTACATGGTGAAGGTGAACTTGGAGCCTATTCTGGGAAGTGCAGGGGACACTCTGGATTGGATGTCAGTCTGTCAATGCGCACTATTTGATGCCTTGTTAAAATCTGACACTTTTGTCCAAGGTGACAAGGTGTTCTTTCACAGGCAAATGGCTCCCACACATCATTAGTAAGTATAGTTCCCATTGCGCTACTAGTATGAGATGATAAATCTCATCCATCCATGACATTTATTTAGTACAGGATCATAGTGATCTTGGAGTCTGTCCCAGAATGCACTGGGCTCAAGGTAGGGGGCACCCTGGATGGAGGGGG
>JAABNX020000045.1:4319085-4331399 GCA_015163995.2 Mormyrus lacerda | reverse complement strand
GTGTGAATGGTGAGTGTGAATGGTGAGTGTGAATGGTGAGTGTGAATGGTGAGTGTTCCCTGCAGGGGGGGGTCCTGGGTTATTTCCCTGGCTTGCACCTGTAGGTTCCCGGATAGATACACATGGAAATGGAAAGAAGACACCAACATTATTGGTGCATCTTTTCACGGATTTTAGTAGTAATTTATATGCTCAGTGTCAACACACATTTGAATCGTTATAGCCCTTTAAATAAAATGAAATGAATCTCACTCCCCAGTTTTAAATCCCTTTCTCTCCATCCATGTTTCAGGAGACCTAGCAGTAAGTCGACGACACCCTTCAGTGACTCTGCTTCCATTGTCTGTCAGTGTCCTTGCACCCCCTCCGAGCTGACAGCTGCTTTCTGCCTCCTTTTGTCGGGAAGCCTGCAGATCCCCACTTATCTCCATACTGGATCCTGTAGCCCGGGACGGTGTCCTCTTGGTGGACGGGCCTTGACCCAAACCCGTGGATGGAGAGCGGAGAGTGATCTGCTGTCGAGCAGTAAATGATCGGCAGGAGATAAACGGTCTCTCGTCATCGCGTCTGTCCTTGGGCGGCCTCGCTTGGGTTCTGCTCCCCTCATTGGCTCTCTCCTTTCCACTTCTTCGCTTGCGCGCTCCGTTCCGCCACCCACTTGCACGGCCCTCGCTATAAATAGGCAAAGATTAAAAGCCTTTCATCTGGCTAACCTGAGCTTCCCGTCCCACGGTTCACGTCCCGCTAGGGGGGACGGTGAAGCAGTACAGGTTCTGTGTTTCGGAATGGGCATGGCGTGTCCATCCTTGTGAACCCTGGTGGTTTAGCGTCATGTTGTCATTGAGCAGATTTGAAAACATCATCGCCACCTTTTAAAAGTGCCCGAACCTTTGAAGATGCCACTGGACATGTGCTGAAAGTCCGATGTCAGCTGTGATCACCTGACTATGTTAGGCTGTGTGTGAGATACACAGGACACACACCTCATGGCGTTTAGGTAGCCATACCGCGACGTAGCCATACCACCGTGACCTGTAAAGGGAAGAGGGTGGTCAGGTGACCGGGAGGATGATTTCGCGGCATGCATGTGTTCCTCCTGCAGCCCAATTTCACAGGGTCCTGTTCCCCGGCCTAACTGGAGCAGGACAGTACTGGGAGTTGCAGTTTTGGGGAGTCCCGGTGCACCAGCCCGTAGCATCGTGCAGCAGATCGCGCCTCGTGTGTATTCACTTCTGTGCCACTGTAAAGCCGCGTACCAGCCGTCGGTTAAAGAATCCGAATCAGGTTTATTCACTCTTTTTGTCAGTTGTCAGTGACTGTCATACATACAGTATATACATACACAGTTAAGTAAGACACACACCATTAGGCTGATATATACAAGGTGGATGTGGCGTTGATAAATGTTGATAAATATATAAAAAGTGCAGGAGTGCATGTCAGAGTGAGGGATGTTGGAGTAAAAGCGATATGTGTGATATGTACAATATAATACAATATCAAGCTGATGTAGATAACTCACTGTAATAAGGTGTGATTATAGTGTAACTGAGAGGTAACTGGTGTAATGTGGGGGTAAGAGTGAATCTGAGGGGTAACAGGGTGTAATGTGGGGGTAAGAGTGGATCTGAGGGGTAACGGGGTGTAATGTGGGGGTAAGAGTGAATCTGAGGGGTAACAGGGTGTAATGTGGGGGTAAGAGTGAATCTGAGGGCTAACAGGGTGTGATGTGGGGGTAATTACCCAACTGAGTTGATGTAACTGGGTCAGCAGTTTGTAAGAGCCATGAAGTGCCACACTGTATAAGCCGTGTCGGCCCAGGATAGAATAAAGAGCTCATCTATTTATTTGTGTCACTGTAAGCTTCTTGAAAGGGCCCTTCGCCTACAACTCTGGCCAGTGAATTGTGGGCTGCTTAGTATATGACCATGTGAACTGACAGGCAGGGATTCGCTCTGCTGAATCATCCATGAGCTTCTAGAACTCAGAGAAGGGGCTCCGGGGGGGGGATGGTCAGCGTGTGTATAACTGTGGATTTTTATTTGTACTGTCTGGCACATCCGACACGCTGCACGCCAACTAGGCAGCAGTGACGCATCGCAGGAAAACTCGACGACGTCTCCCTGCGCTCACCTCGGGAGTTCGGAACGGAAACGGGGAGATGCACCAGACCGAGAGCGGCGCCCCTATAACTTTGATTGAGGGTATCTTCAGGCTAACTCATTTTCAATTAGCAAAAAACAGAATGGGATTTTTTTTTTGTTTTTACCCAAACAACAATTATCAAGTTGGCCATGTACCTCTCAGGACATACAGTAACATTGCATTGCATACTGTCGTGGCCAAAAGAGAATGACGCAAGTATTGGTTTTCTGATGCTTCAGTGTTTGTACAGTAGATCTTTTTGTCAGATGTTTCTATGGTAACTGAAGTATAATTACAATCATCTCAAGTGTCAAAGGCTTTTATTGGCAATTACATTAAGTTTATGCAAAGACTCAATATTTGCAGAGTTAGCCCTTCTTTTTCAAGACCTCTGCAATCCGCCCTGGCTGCTGTCAGTCAACTTCTGGGCCAAATCCTGGCTGATGGCAGCCCATTCTTGCATAATCAATGCTTGGAGTTTGTCAGAATTTGTGGGGTTTTGTTTGTCCACCTGCCTCTTGAGGATTGATCACAAATTCTCAATGGGATTAAGGTCTGGGGAGTTTCCTGGCCAATTTGTCGACGTTTTGGTCCCCGAGCCTCTTAATTATCGCTTCTGTTTTATGGCACGATGATCAATCATGCTGGAAAAGTCATTGTTTGTCGCCAAACTGTTCTTGGGTGGTTGGGAGACGTTGCTCTCGGAGGATGTTTTGGTACCATCCTTTATTCATGGCTGTGTTCTTAGGCACAAATGTGAGTGAGCCCACTCCCCTGCCTGAGAAGCAGCCCCACACATGAATGGTCCCAGGATGCTTTACTGTTGGCATGACACAAGACTGATGGCAGTGCTCACCTTTTCTTCTCCGGATAATCTTTTTTCTGGATGCCCCAAACAATTAGAAAGGGGATTCATCAGAGAAAATGACTTCATCCCAGTCCTCAGCAGTCCAATCCCTTTACCTTTTGCAGAATATCAGTCTCTGATGCTTTTCTTGGAGCGAAATGGCCTCTCTTCGCCTCACTGTGCGTGCAGATACACTCACACCTGCCTGCTGCCATTCCTGAGCAAGCTCTGCACTGGTGGTGTTCCGGTCCCGCAGCTGAATCAACTTCAGGAGAGGGTCCTGGAGCTTGCTGGACTTTCTTGGGCGCCCTGAAGCGTTCTTCAAGGAGAGAGGTTCAATTGTTGTGAAGTTCTTGATGATCCGATAAATGATTGATTTAGGTGCAATCTTCCTAGCGGCAGTATCCTTGCCTGTGAAGCTATTTTTGTGCAAAGCAATGATGATTGCATGTGTTTCCTTGCAGATACCCACGGTTAACAGAGGAAGAACAATGATTTCAAGCACCACCCTCCTTTTAAAGCATCCAGTCTATTCTAACCCAATTAGCATGACAGAGAGATCTCCAGCATTGTCCTCGTCAACACCCTGTGTTAACGGAAGAATCACTGAAATGATGTCAGCAGGTTCTTCTGTGGCAGGGCTGAAATGCAGTGGAAATGGGTTTTTTGGGATTAAGTTCATTTTTATGGCAAAGAGGGACTTTGCAATTAATCACAATTCATCTGATCACTCTTCATAACATTCTGGAATATATGCAAATTGCCATCGTGAAAACTGAGGCAGCTGGCTTTGTGAAAATTAATATTCGTGTCATTCTCAAAACTTTTTGCCGAGGCTGTAAATGTTGTAAGACAGTATTGTTGCTGAAAAGCTGTCCTGTCAGTCATTAATACAGATGCATGAGATGAATGAGATACATTCCGAACGGTCGTTCGTAATTTGAAATGTTCGTAAGTCGTTATTCAACATCATTTTACGGGTATACGTAAGTACAAAGAACTAGGATGCTGGGAGTACGCACGCTACGCTGCTGCGCGGTGAGAGTAGTGGACAGAAGTCGTACTACCCGGAATTGGCACGCAGAAAGAAAAAAATTGATGTTGTGGACAGGAATTGGGAGCCCACAATTTGGACTTACAGTCCTCTTCGTTCGTATGTCTGAAAGTTTGTAAATTGAATGTTTGTGAGTAGAGGAGCATCTGTATGACTCTTTATTCCATGCTTGATGTAATATTTTGACCTTCTGAGTGTCTGCTAAGGATACCGCAACATTGCCTTTGCTTATGATGCTGTTACTGTATTTGCACGGTGGAGTTGATGCCAGCAGCAAATGTGTCACCCGCCGACATCTGTAGCTGTGCCGTTCCCATGGGAGAGCATTTTGAGCTCATTAATATCAAATGCTCATGTGTGCTTCTGTAATGTAGCCTTTGCATGAATCACCGCTCTGCTTTCCGCTTCAGTGACTCAGTGTAAACGAAGGGGCGGGGTGATGATGTCATAGGGGCATGTGACTATGGCGGTGGTGATGTCATAGCGGCGTGTCACTATGGTGGTAGTGATGTCATTGCGACATGTGACTAACACAGGTGTTCTCCCGTGCACCTCCACCTCGGCAATCAGCTGTTTTGCATGCTGCCGCTTCATAGCATCGTCATCCACAAGGGGTCCGTCCCAGTCTTAAGCGTCTCAATCCCCTCATGAGTCTGCCTCATTTTCTGTGCTGGCCTGTGAAAGGAACTTAGTTTGTCTAAAACTAGAGAGCCACGTGGCCGAGTCCGTCGCTGCGCGCTGCCGACAGACAGTTCATCGCTAAGCAAGGGCGCTGTCGATGCCTCATGGCACAAGCTGGGATACTGATTTGTTGACTATACCTGGTCTCGTTTGCGTGACATTTGATGGCTTCCTGACAATATACGCTATCCCGGTGGCTGGCGTGTCATGCTTTTCCATCTCACATCAGTGGCCTGCTCTGTTTTCGAAACAATTTCCATGTGCCCAAGCGGAAAGACATTTGAAATGAGAGTATAAAAAAAAAATGTATTTTAATTTGCATGGTGTAGATTTGAGGAGAGGCGAATCTGCCATTGTCTCGTAAGCTTTGCCCTTATTGCAGGACCGCAGTGGGCGGGCGGCATGTTCTCCGAGAGCCGTAGCCGGCCCGTGTTTTTTCCACTTCCACCCAGCATGCTGATTTTTGACATTTCAGCAGTTTTCCCAAGAGCATGTGTGCCGCTTATGGGAAATGGGGTTCTGGAGTTGGAGCCGTGGGGTGTAACTGGAGCCACAATAACATTACAAACGTTGCAAATTGGGGTGCAGAATATCGGGGAAATAATTGCGATATTTGAAAATTTCGTGGTATGTATATTTCTAAAAGAAACAGGAGCTGAACACTGACCTAAAACAAACTATGACCAAATAGGACTTATTTTATACAGTTTGTCTAGTAAGTCAGCGGTGTACCTGTGAGTGTAACTTGTATCTGTGGAATCCAAAGTACTTCCATACAGCGGAAGTCGAATGTCTCTTGTTTGCTTTTCTCCTCCTCACTCATTGTTGTATTTTTCAGAAACGCGCCGCACTGTCTGTGAATGAGCAGGATGTAAATGATTGATTGCTTCGAACAGCAGAGCTCAGCAGACTGATTAAGATGTGCTAGATACTAGATAATTTTGAAAAGTAACCATCATTAAAATTGTAAAGCTTGCTAAGTTTTGTTTCCTGGGACAGTAAAAATGTATTCAGTGTAACTTATCGATGGTCTCGACCCAGCTGACTTTTGTGGTCCTTGCGATGTGACAATTGCTTGTCTGTAACAAGTGATGTCGATTTTAAAATTATGCATCATGCAGCTCTAATCGCAAAACATTTTGAACCTATAAACTTGTGCTAACTGGATACATTTATGTAAATTTATATAGGGATGTAATTAGTCAAAATTAATTGAAGTGTTTATCAGCAAATTAAAAGTGGAATTCCAATTAAGGATATAAATAAATTAGCAGCCTCTCTGCCGGGGGACTAACGTCTGTCACCACAGGTGCAGTAGGTCTGTTAAAGTCGCCATTATCTCTTCATACTTCACTCGTTGCAGCATTTTCCTGGGCCATACACACAAAATCGCAAAAGATTAAGCTGTTAATGGTCTCAACAACAAATAGCCAGAAGATATTTTGGAAAAATATCAGACATGTGTTAGTTTGAACTTTCTATCAAACATTTACATGTATTCATGATTTCACCTTGTGTACAAGAAGACTATGGGAGTGCACCTTCGGATTGTCATAAAAGTAATAGTGCTTGAACTCGAACTTGAAGTGAGTTTCCCTGTTTGTAAGTTTTTCCCGCTACACTTCGCTGCAGCGGCGATCAGAGACGAGCAAACGGCGGCACAGGGCTTTTTTTCTGGTTGTTAATTATCTGGCCATTAAAAGCTTAATATTTAGCAGTTTTTGTTTTGTCCCACTTGTTCTGCCCAGGAGTTTTAATTAGCCTGAACTGTAAAGGAACCTAGACCCCATGTGATCAAAGGGCAGAGGCGGCTCAGAAACCCTCAGCGCTCCGTGGGGTTTCTACCCGGCCCCGGGTACCGCGGACTTACCGTCGTCCTTGGCGAGTTCCGTCTCGCCCCATGTCCTTCAGCTCCGGCGGTATGCGTTGTTGATTTAAAAGATTAAAGAGGTGCATTCAAGAGCAGACTTAATACCTTTTAGAATGAATCCCGATGGTGTCTGACCCGCTGCTGGCCCTCTGGATAAAGGCAGCGTAACGGCAGGGGCTCGCTGACCCTCTGAGCGTAGCCTCTGACAGAAATGCATTCGGGCAGATGCCCCGTTTACTCACCGAGACTCTTGGATTCTCCACGTTCTGTTTGTGCCCGAGAACAGACTTCATTGGACATTAACATTCAATGCTGCTGCCAGCTTTTCCTCCAGCTTTCAGGCAGATGGTGAAAACCGTGTGCAATCCACAGCATATTGCCATTCTTTAAAGCACTGTTTCTCAACCCGCTCCATGTGGACCACTAGCCGGTCCACGTCTTTGCTCCCTCCCAACTCCCAGCACAGGTGTACCAGGTATTTGGAGTCCTTGATTGGCTAGGAGCTGGGAGGGAGCAGAAACGTGGACCATCTGGGGGTCCCTGAGGACCCGGTTAAGAGAGACTGCTTTAAACCATTGCTAGTTTTCTATGTACTAGTAGGATCTGGCTTGATCTTTGGGTACTTGCCCACTGCACCAGATACCATATTTTTGGTACTTCATGAAAATACCAAAAGTTTGGAACTTGGTTTTCCACTGGCAGAAAAACTGGTACGAGGCTAAATGACATCGTAGCGTAAGGCGGAATATTTTGTACTGTAGTATATTATCGGGCTGGACAATGTGTGATATTAATACCAACATTGCCTGTTATGCACATACAATTCTTAGATTGCTGGTCAGCTGGATTGAGATCAGAGTTTTTCCACACCTTCATGCTGTACAGACATTATGTGACTGGAGCTGATTGACCAAGATAAGTGTCCCCTCTGAATAGCACAGTTTCTAACCTTGAAACGTTGCACATCTGCTCCATTCAAAATGTCTCCTTGGAAACTAATCGGAAGAGGTGGCACAACGGTGGTGCTCCAGCAGGACATGTGTGTCTGTGTTTTAGACGATAACTGGTAATGAGTGTGAACAGGTTAAGTACGTAGACTGCCACATCACAGGCCACCATGAACATAAATAGGTGCATTTTGCTACTATTACAAAAATGGATACAAAGAGAGATATAGTGACCAGCATATATGAATCCACAGGAGTACTGAGAGCCTTACAGATGGAAAATGTACATCATTATAATCTAGACAAATATTCCAGAAGGCTGAAGAATGTTCTTACCAGTCAGGTTATAGCATAAGTTGAAGTTGTGAAATCCCACTAAACGAGAATAAAAGTTATAAAAATTATAAAAGGATAGAAGCCTACCTGGGTGCAGAGGACACCTGCCTGAATAACCAGAGGTGTTTTTTTGCTCCATGTCCAAAATTTCCAACTTTCCAGTTCTGGCCTCATGGTTTCAAGGAACCATTGGGGATGTAAAATCGAATTTTGTTGCATTGGCCACATGCACAGTGTTAATACTGTTGTGTGTCAAATGCTGCTGAATTCGCAAGTACAAAAATATCACAGATCCCTGGATATCCAAAGCAATTCACCTAGAAATGATGGCTGTGATCCTCTAGCTAATAGCAGGGTTTATGGAACAACCAATCACGAATGACCATGTGCTCAAAAACAAATTAACAATGGCTGCAACTGTCCTGTCGGTCAATAGCAGGCGTGACTCGATGGCCGTTGCCTTTAGCTGGCAGCCGAAGCTCTGTGACATCATGGTCATTATATCGTCTTGCTCGGATGCATGGGTCGGCTTTGGTGGACCATATGCTGAAGGTATGGAGGCTTCAGGATGCATCTGCATGCCACGTGCTTGGCTGCTCCATGCCAGCCTGTAAAAAGCACGTTACTCATGTTTCTTCGTGTCAGTAACAATATTTTTATTATTTTTTAATCAATGAGAAACTTGTGAAAATGCAAAGTAAGATGCGCTGTTCTGGGAGTGATCTTTTCATGTACATCTAACATTTGACTAGGCGTGTCCTTATTAAACAGTTACTAATTGTAAACATTTTCCAATTGTACAAAAAAATCTGAGCATTTAATAAAGAAATTTAAGTTCTTTACTTATAGGTACAGCGGGTTGCCAGGGTCTTGTTGTCCTCCTAAAGGAGGGTCTCGGATGGCTTGGAAATCCACTATGGGGAGTAGATAACATCCGATATCACTATCTGTCAACCCCTTGTCCTGGACAGGATCAAAGGGGGCTTGGAACCCTTTATAGAGTGCACAAGACTGGAGCACTAGGGATGCATTCTGAGTCCATAATTAAAATTGTTCCCATTTTTGATGAAAGAAACTATCTTTCATTGAAGGACTGCCGTAGTGGGGAATTGTAGCCAATTACTGATTTTTGGTGGGGCTGGGGTATCACGTGGAGAGTTAAAATTTCTGTATTCTCCTTACCATCTAATGGTGAGCTGGATCTTTGCAGTCCTCCCGACTTAATTTGTTCCACTTGGATACCTTCATGCCTCCCTTTGGAAATCAAAGAGGCACTTTGTAACTCGTAGCAGTCTAAATCCATGTTAATCGTGACTCAGCCTCTGTCATCTCCGGTTTAGATTTCACTGCTGCATAGCAGGGCTCAGTGCTGGCCCATATCGCCCTTGTCATCGTTACGCCAATGCAAATCCAGCCCAAGGAAGTGATAATACAGCCAGAATAGACAACGGACATGACAGTCACACGGCTGAGGATTAAACAGTCAGAAGTAATAAATGTGATCCGTTATGATACTCGTTTAATACATTTTTAAATTGATTATGTTATATAACAAACTTGTGTGTGAATAAATAATATATAGAATGTTGCGGTAAAAAAGTGTGTTTATTTATAATGGGGGTGGAAAAAGTAATGGAAAAAATCACATGAACAGGGATAGTAACTTAGAAGTAACGAAAGCATAATTTTCAATTCCTAGAAAGGAGGCTTGTCATTCAGCATGTTGATATGTGAGGTTTCACGGCAACACAAGGCCGGTAACAGTGTCAGTGCTCGACTTGCAGGCGTAACAAAATTCGGCTCCCCTTCACACGTTAGGTAATTCTGCAGTGTCAGGATTCACGGTGGAATATGTTTAAACACTGAGAAAAGGCACCAGGGAGGAGAAATGGTGCCTGCAAGTCGAAGCTCACCGACAGGGATGGGCGAACACTTAGCAGCAGAGTCCTGAACGCCACCAAGGGCAGCTTTGTGACCAGAGAACTGAACCGGCCGCCCTCTGAATAAGCTGTACATGAGTTTCTCGAGGTTGGAATTTATTGGTTGGTTGTATCATAGCTTAGGAATATGAACCCATCTTACAGGACGGTGAATCCTACAATGCAAATGCAGATCCCTCATGACATGCCCATTTTCCAAAATGATAAAGCCCCCATATCTCTGCTAAATAACTTCAGGAATGGTCTCATGAAAGTCAGGATGAAGTCAGACACATCCTAGCCCCCCACCCCCAGACACCCCACCTTTTTGAGTTCTAGAGTGCGAGTGTGAAGCAGATTTCCTTCTTCACTCATCCTTCACAAACCTGGGGTCTGTTTTCCTCACGAGTGATCCAGTGATCCCACCACAAACGGTTCAGGACGCATGTGACTGGTTCCAAGAGATATCAAAGTTATTCTGAAAGCAAAGGGTGGACCTGCTCTTTAACAGGTCCTTAATATCGGTATATTTTTAGGTCATTCCAATATTTAGACCGCCCTATAGTATAAAATGCTGTGTTGGTGTATAAAATTGCACACTGTCCTGTTGTTATGGCAATTGCTCAACACCAAGATGAGGGATCCCTTTGGTTTTTCAGACAGAGCTATGCTGACACGGACTCAGTGATGACGGACGTGGAGCCTGTTGTCACCGACTTCGCAGCGACGGGGAGGACAGGTCGGCGAAACGCGCTGCCCGACATCCTGGGCTC
This sequence comes from Mormyrus lacerda, assembly GCA_015163995.2. Taxonomy (NCBI): domain Eukaryota; kingdom Metazoa; phylum Chordata; class Actinopteri; order Osteoglossiformes; family Mormyridae; genus Mormyrus; species Mormyrus lacerda. Next base: position 4,320,827 of record JAABNX020000045.1, on the reverse strand, counting down.
GGCCTCAGGGGCGAGCTCTTCCGACCTCCCGGAGAAGCTGGCCGAGCTCTCAGTCAGTGGTAAGCCACAGCTGTGTCCACGGGCGGACCTGTTAGCTTGACCTGAGCATCTGTGTCTGCTGTAACTGCTTATCCAGTAGTGAGACTGAAGCCCATGTCAGATGCACAGGTCACATGGCAATGGAGTACCCTGGATGGGATGCCAGTCCATTGCAGAGTACATACAGTATGGTAGTGACCAAAATGATGCTTCCTGAACCATTCGCTCTCTCTTTTGTCCCCACTAGATGGTGCTCTCTGTCCAAAAAAGGGACTCAAAGCATGCCCAAAAGGAAACCAAGAGCACCATCTAGTGGGCTCAAAAAGCGCCGCAAATGATAATCAGTTTGGCTAATACTACTCTATGAGCACCTTGGAGACGCCAGTTACCCTAATTGTTTGTCTTTGGGCTGCAGTAGGAAACTAGTAACCGACGGAAAGCTCTACAATACCTACTGATTATATGGTCATCAAAGTCGTGATGAGCTGGAGGAGATACGTGCCCATTGGCTGATTCCAGTCAGACTCACCTAAGCTTGGGTCTCTCTAAAGATGTAACACAGAGGAACTGCCACTTAGACTTGAAAGGAGACTGCTGATTGGATGAACAAAACGGCTGCTTCATCTCAATGCGTAGACTCTAAAACGGTCTTTTATTCTGACCCTTCGAATGCTTTGACACTAGCAGGGAGATCCCCTCCCTGCCCACATTTAATGTCAAAAGGATCAATCGAAAATGTCAGGTACAAACACTGCTTTGAGCTTCCCCGTGCCAACCACTTCAGTGCTAGACTTGCCTCAGCATGACATCACTGGGCATGACCATCGTGAACCCAAAAACATTAGCTGCCTGGAAACCAAAACATACTTAGACGTTTTCTCAACGTTTTATCTTTTAATTAAGTTATGTATTGAGTGTTTTTATTTGCTATAATATCATAAAATACTTTGCATACTTCTTCATATCATAAATGAAAAGCACAGTTGATCGCAGTTAGGCTGTCATTCTAAACCTCTGTGTCACACGCTGGGTTCTCTCTGGCTTTTCAAAGGTGCCCATAAACTGGGCGGGAGGGGGGCGGGTTTATGTGTCATACCGGGGAGTGAGTCTGGAGAGGGTGCAGTAATATTTGGAGTATGATCTCTGGAGTAATTTCCTCCGCCGTATATTAATAGTAACATGGGCAGTATAATTTTACACCTCAGATTAAACAGAAGTTAAAGGAAATGTTCCTGTGAGGGTCATTCCAGTAGCTGTGGGGGGCAGTAGGGTATGAAGAAAAAATAATGCTTCTGTCTTTTCAGAAAATGATGAAGACCTAGTGGAGGACAGCTCATCTCCAGCCTCAACGAGCCCCCCAGAAGACAAGGCAGAAGGCACATAGTTGCTCCTGAGACAATGTGGTGGGGGGAGGGAGGGAGGGAGAGAGAGAGGGAAGAAGAGAGGGAGAGAGAGAGACATTCAAGGGGCGCCTCTTTCAAAACGTGATGACCAGATGACTGTAACGGAAACACAGCGCTATGCAACATCACTACATCTGCAGTGGGAAGTGAAGCCTGAGCTTGAGGGACACCTTTCTCTGTTACCCCTGAGTCACCCATAATTAATATACATCGCTGCTCCCATCCTCGTACATTCCTGCATCCTCGTACATTCCTGCATCGTACATTCCTGCATCCATTCCTGCATCCTCGTACATTCCC
>JAABNX020000045.1:4306260-4317730 GCA_015163995.2 Mormyrus lacerda | reverse complement strand
AGACAAACACTCTGTTTTACTACGTAGCTGAACTTTTAAACACCTGTTATAGATTCGGAGAAGGTCAGGTCCGGGAGCATGCACTGCTGCATTGCGGTGCTACAACCACCACATGACGAAACACCTCGGCATCCCAGTTGGCGAACACCCCCCGGCCGACACGCGGACCGGTCCCAGCTTCGGAAGTGTGATCTATTGATCTATCGGCCGCCACCATCTGTTACGTCGGCGTCCCCTCGGCCTGGTCCTCAGCAATAAGGATCCTGCTACACATGCTGACAGTTACAAAAATAAGCAACTGACAAGCAAGTCAATTGACAAGTAAGCGTGTGGGTCAGGACCGTGCCCGTGACTGGAATGTTGCTGGTTCGAATCCTGAGGTCGGCAGGTTAATCATAATTCCGTCCTCCACAGGCCCTGGATAAATAGCTAACCCTGAGATCAGGCTACATTTAAAAGAAAAGCATGGTCGGATATCTGAGGACCGGTGTTATGCATCCCTGCCGGCTTTAGCCGTATATGTACGGTAATAATACGGGTATTATATTCGCTATAAAAACAAAGCACTTAAAACACTGATCAACAGGGGGCAGCAGCTATCTCAGCGCGATTCCACTTTAGTGTTAAATTCCCTTTGGATGAATGAACAAGTGATACAATTCTGTTCACGGCTCTAGGCGTTGCCTCTGGAAATCTACGCAGAGAAATCGAGAGAAGACTACTTCTTTATCCTTCCAACGACTTATTCAGTACATTGTCAGTAGCCTACATTGTCTTCATATGATCATCTTAGAAATAATAACGGAACACAAAACATGCTCTGCTTCCTTTTTCAGATTAACTTCCTACTTAACTAAATTGATTTTAAAGGGCAACAAGCACATTTCGGCACGCTAACAATAAAATGGATTTCCCCGTTTTTTTACGCAGTCCGCTGCATGCTGCCTGCGAGCTTTGATATCGGCTACAACTTTTTCTGTTCTCACTACATTCGCCAGAATAACCCTTTTACCTGTAACCTATAAAACCACTTTAGAAATCGATAACAATGGGCCTGTCTTTTGATTATTAATAAATCCATAACTAGGCTATTGCTGCCTGCATGGTGACACCTGTCAGCGCAGAGGTGTTATACGCTTGCTTTGCTCTAGCTTGAAAAAAGTCGGTTTTAGTAGGCTCACTTAATGCGTAGTTTTATTTAAATGCGTTTTATTTAAAAACAAACGGTATTGTTTCCGTAATACGCCCTCTTTTTTATTGTATTTGATGAGTTAACTCCCCAGCGATTCATGTCTTTTTTATGTGGGTGACGCGCCGTTATACATGACTGATGTAGCGATAAGTATGTTTGGTGGCGTCGGAAGGAGTTTGGCATGGGGGGGGGGGGGGGGGGTGTGTGTGTGCAATGGGCACACGTGCAATCGTCACATGGTGAAAGAATGCACTTTAAGAAAGATTTTTAAATGAAATAATATTAAAATACAAGGATTTCATCTTTTAAAATAACTTCAGGGCATAGTTCCACAGCCTAACATAACTTAAATAAAAAAAAATAACTGATCAATATAATTAATTTGTCTGATAGGACCACAATCTTCATTGGGAAGGTTATGTTTTGTCCTCACTCTCTGCATACACATTGGAGTAACGTGCGGATTCATAATGAAAGATAACGAACGCGCTCGCAATTCGTCTGACCTGTTTCATAATCATCGCAGAAACGCGTTAAATAGATAGCAAAAGGGAAGGGAATGGGGGAGTCTTCCGATATTGGGCGCTCCCCCCCCCCCTTATTTCCGAGTATAACCACTGTTAATCCAAGTTCTACGTCACAATACTTTCATGTGCAGCCCTTTCAGCCCAAAGCGCCCACAGACATACAGTCTGAAGTTCAAACCGCAGATTATTCCCGTGTGCACGCATCTCACTAAAGCAAATCCAGTTTAATAAGGACACGTCGCATGTAATGCATCATTATTGCCATACAGGCATACACAATACCATGCCTTTCACATATCCAAAAAGTGATTAGGAGTCAGGCTTTCTCGCAACAGCCAATAAGATGGTTCAGACTCTGTCCCGTCTTGGTCTCCGCCCCCTCACCAGAGTATTAATTGTTCCTTGCAATCTATGCCAAGTGCACTGGGACCCTTGGGAAGAGACTTACACTTTATACCTCAGTTTCCTATTTCAGAAAACTCCGTTAGTTCGTCATCATGGTCGATGCATTCTGTGCCACATGGAAGCTGGTGGAAAGTGAGAACTTTGATGACTACATGAAGGCTCTGGGTAAGATGTCGCCATAGTTTAATATTGTGGTACCAACATGTATGACTTCAGAAGTCTCCATTTGATGATCCGCTATATATTAGTAACCAGCGAGAACAGTCTAGCAAAACATATCGCTTATTTTATTTTATTTGAAATGTTTCCCTTTCTTGGATCTTGAGAATACAACATTGGCAGACGGTCTAACTTCATTTTCTTCTGATCTCGTTCTGTCACAGGAGTCGGCTTTGCAACGAGACAAGTCGGCAATGTAACAAAACCCACGGTTATTATCAGCCAGGAAGGAGACAACGTGGTGGTAAAAACCCTGAGCACCTTCAAGAATACTGAGATTTCCTTTAAACTGGGGGAAGAGTTCGATGAAACGACAGCAGACGACAGGAACTGCAAAGTAAGTCACGATGAGCGACCAAGAATAACGTCACGACATCAAAATAAGGATTCAGCTGGGAGTTAATTGACTTTACAGACGGGGCGCGCACATTTATTAGGAGAAATCTAATATTTGGTAAATCGTTGTGATAAAATACTCTATATTTTGAAAATATGCATAATAGCATCTTCAGTATTGCATTTGAATGGTATATCTTAATTAACAAGACGAGAAACTCATTTTCACAAGCAAGATGAAAACTAGGCAATATATCTCTTCTCTGTGAAAGATACATCAGCTTAAATTTGCATTAAAAACAGAATTTATATGTGCCAGATTTTCTCAGGGGATTCATGCGGTTACACCACATAATGCAAACCGAGTTTCCGTTTTGGAAACTCACCTTCGGCCTATTTTATCGATGGTATCTTGAACCTTTTCTGCTCTTGGTTGCAGTCCGTTGTGAGCTTGGACGGCGACAAACTTGTGCATGTGCAGAAATGGGACGGAAAGGAAACCAAGTTCGTCCGAGAGATCAAGGACGGCAAAATGATAATGGTGAGAATAGGATAGTTTGGCTAACTGTGTAATTTCGTGACATTTTGCAAAAGAAGGGTCACAGGCGAACGCTGCTCCCCATTTTATTCATCCATCTGGATTGTGCTGTAATATTAATCCGCTCCTCTCTAAATGCCTTATCCAGAAGATAGTATGAGCAAATTGGGAAACAAGTGTAAAAGAAACGAACAAAATCGTTAAAATTCGCCAAGCTTTTCAGTCATTTCCATGTAAACGCAGTGTGTTTCCCAGCGTTAATTCTTCATATTCATTTTAGCACATTAAAAATGCCGCAATAGCTATTATTTTCCCACGATACTTGAAATCCAGTAATCAGTGAATTTAGATTTTTTTTCCCCCCTCTTTTTCACAGAAACTTACCTTCGAGGACATACTGGCTGTGCGCACGTATGAGAAGGCATAGACTCACCGTCTCCTCATTCTCCTCGGATCAGCTGTTCTGTTTATTGGACTACAGACGAGTGTTTTTTGTATTGTATGTATAGAGAAGCACTTCAACCACCAAAATGCTGAATTTTTGTAAGTGGACTTTTATAAGTGACGCAGATTCTTTAAATCATCATTTGTAAACCTGTGCAGAGCATAACTGAAATAAATGACATTAACGGCGCTCCTGGGGGTTTCATTATTGAGTTGAGATTGCTTTGCTTAGAGGCGGATACCATGGAGACCCTGACGCCCGCATCCAGCATCACCAAGCTGAAGGCCAAGATGCATCTGCGACCCTGCAAAGCGGCTCGAACATCACACACACAGAATCCAGTTTCATTATTCCAAATGTCACTTAGAATACTTAAAACAATATATACGACTTTATGATACGCTTAGGCTTTTATCATACTGATGCGAACTAGCTTTAAAACGGTACCAGGGATCGGGGATGGTAGTTACTGTAATTAAAGGTCGAAAACACTTAAATGTTCATTTTTTTCGATTTGTTTTGTAGCTTATACTCATTAATACATTAGCTGACATGCTTGAATATCACAAGTTATCTGCGAAACAATTAAATGTGAAAGGCCGCATCATATAATGTAACCCGTCGTTACAGTTTATTTGAACAAAGCAGAATTGTAAATCCACCCTGCGCGAATTTCCTCTTTACAAGCGTGATCACTTCCAAAAATCCTCTTTGCTGCAAGCGTGCAGTGCTGTCACATGACTACAAAACACTTCCTGTTTGTGACAAGGGAGGCGATTGATCGCTGGAGTCTAAACAACCTTTTGCGGTTTTTAATAGTCATGGATCCCAAAGCTTGGTTTTATGTATGTGCGCTGATTGTACGAGGTTATCTTCCACTTTCCGCTGTTCCGATCGCGATTCATTCACGGCATGTTAACACGGCCGTCGTAGGTAAGTGATCACTATGGTTTAGTGACTTAGATCTGCATCTACAGTGGAGCTAAATGTAGGAAACGAAATGTCACGATTGAAGACCACGTAAAAAGCAAAGGGCAATAACATCCCATGTGGATTTATTGCAAATGCATGGATATAACATTTTGTAGCATGTATAGTCTTTACAAGAAAGCGTATGCAGTAGCCTATTGCTGTAATGCAGTATTGATTTTTACACTTGATTTTTATTAGATACCTTTAAATCGTCTTGTACAATTGAATATTTACCTAAATATTAAATACATGGGCAGCAGAAGTGTAAAGATGTAAAACTGGAATTCAGATGTCACTCGATCATTCTGGTACATAAAGCAGTTTTCCACACTTCCTGTGTTTAGAATTTGATCGCCAACAATATCAAGTCATTATAATAAGTTCAACACCGAAGATTTTTTTTTCAATATCGACCGTATGCAGTTCAGTATGTTACTAGATCAGGTCTGGTAAGTCGCCTTGGTCACAGTTACCATCAGGTTATGTGTCTAATAAACATTAATCTGCGATTTCTACTCAGATTAACGATAATGTTGTATTATGTATCTTAAAGCTATTAGGCTCCGTTTTTCAATGGTCATTTTTTTTTTATATACACAGTAGGTACTTGACATAGGCTTTGTTCTGAGCAAACTTATTTGTGATATGTGATTTACAAATGCGGACGTTAACTCGGATATCTTTATTATTGTTGTTTTGATTCGACTTTTTTTTCGGGCAGGTAAATTCTGGCACATTTCGGATTTGCATTTGGACCCAAGCTATCACGTCACAGAGGACCGCACCAAGGTCTGTCTGTCCTCCAAGGGCTATCCGGCCTCTGATCCCGGTGATTTCGGGGACTTCTTCTGCGACTCGCCTTACCAGCTGATCCTGTCGGCTTTCGATTTCATGAAGCAAGAGCCCCAGCAAACAGATTTCATTATATGGACTGGGTGTGTATTAAGAATCACTGAGACTTTTGACACTAAAGTTATGTTACATCCATTACATTTGTTTGTCCTGCCAAATTGAGCAGCTTATGACTCTGTGGTTTAGGAATGCCTGTCGGAAGGTCACTGGTTCAAATCCCATGGTCAGCAGAATGATTTCATCATTGGACCATTGAGCGAGGCCCTTGACCCCAATTGCTTCTGGGTCTGGTTGACCCTGCTTCTTCAGTCGGTCATCGTGTTGGGTTAAAGCATTTGCTAAACAAATAAATGTAAAAGTAAATCGTATAAAGAGGAAACCAAATGTTTCCGTGTAAGTTTGCCAGAGTCAGTCATTCAAAGGTTTTGAGAATGTTATTTAAAGCCGTAAAACCTTTTCTGTAATCAATAAGGACATGACCTGAACTGAACACTATATTTAACCAATTAATCACCCCTTCCAGTTTATACCCACGTGTGTCTTCATCAGCTTTCGCAATCAATATTTAAACTGAGGAAAATCAATTAAGATTTAAATTAATTGGCATGATCAATGCTTATTATGAGAAACTCAAGAACTAAGACGTGGTTTTCCCATTAAGTAACAGCTGGAAGACTTTGAGGGCAGATTCTCTCCGAGGGTTTTTGGTTAATTCAGTCTTTAGCTTTAGTACAGTGAGATTGACTTGGCGTGACGCCCCCCTGTTCCCCAGCGACAGCCCCCCCCATGTTCCTGCGGACGAGCTCTCCACAGACCTGGTCATACAGATCATCAGGAACATGACTGACACCATCAGGAGGTTCTTTCCAAACCTCCCTGTCTACCCTGCTCTTGGTAACCATGACTACTGGCCTCAGGTATGACATCGACGGGGGCAGAATCTGAGCAGCTGATTTTGCACATGCGACCAGGAACTACTTACCAAACAAACATCAGCCTCTGGTGTATATTCAGGACATTTTCTGGTATAATACATTTATTTAAGATGATACCTGCATGTCCATTTTCACAGTGAATCATACCACAGTATGATTTTCCTCCCCAGCTCTTGTGGTGTATTTCTTGGAAACATAGCAGTTTTGCTTCTGCGTCATACTTGTCTTATTGAAAGACCCAATATTGAAGACAGTGTCCGCAGTTGCTGTGGTTATGCTTTCACTTTCTGTTTCAAAATTGACAGTTTATTAGGAATAATAAATGTCTGAAAGACTGATAGACACGTCTGATAAATGATAATTCCCCTATACATCAGCACCAGTAATTTGACATCACTTGCCAAGATAAGTGTAGTTAGAGTGACTCTCCACATGTCGACCGGACTCCATATTTGAGTGGTTTGGCTTTTTTTTTCTGCAGGATCAGTTGCCAGTGTCCACCAGTAAGGTTTACCAGGCTGTGGCTGACTTTTGGGAACCTTGGTTGATTCCAGAAGCTTTAAAAACCTTGAGAGAAGGTAAACAAATTCCTTCCAGAAAAAGGTGCTAATTAGAGATTTTATTACACTAGATTGGCAGGTCATTCAGTCTTTGTTACTGATTTTTATCGATTGATTTGTTTTATATTTTATTTCACACCATGACTTTGGTAAATACTATCTTCTTATTGGTGCAAAGATGTCACATGGGTGTTTATTATTTTTGTGTACAGGTAGTTCCGGCAGCCAAATAACAGTTCTGTATTAATGTGCCTTAATGTTTTATAAAGTAAGTTAGTAATAAAAAATTGGGTGATTTTTTTTTTACTGATAAATAAGTAGTCATTCTTATCAGCATAATGTTCCTCGGTTTTCAAAACGCAAGCGCCTGTCTGTTATATAATGGCTTTGCTGCTTCCAGCGACCAGGCGCTCTATCCTTATGGGACTATATTTTTAAGACCCCATTGGAATGCTAAGTGAAATAACTTTCCTCTGAAAAGTCAACAATGACTTTATTCTTTTATTATTTTTTGTTCATTAGCTGTGGTATAAGCTTGATAAACCACTTTGAGGTGGGCGGTTATATGAAAATAATCAGCTCCAGCTTGGTTAGCAGCCCTTCGATTCACGACTTGCTGCTTTACACCAAACCACAGCTGATTATTTTTGTGTAACATTTCATCACGGTTCATCTCTTACATATTCTTGGGCGGCCTTGAAGGGCAGCGTAACCCCATACCGGTGCCAGCCATTATATGAGAAATAGTCCAGCAGTCCATCTTTTGAAGGACCATCAGGAAAATGTCTGTTGGAGGCTCCTGACTCATCAGCCTCCGTCCCAGTTTTTCCTCAGCGCCGCTGATCTTTCTGCCCTCTGTCGCTGGCCGCGAAGGTGGCTTTTACTCCCAGATGGTCCAGCCCAACCTGCGCCTGGTGAGTCTTAACACGAACCTCTACTACGGACCCAACAAAGTGACGGTGAACGTCAGCGACCCGGCTGGCCAGTTCAGCTGGTTGGTGGAAACGCTGGAGAGATCTCGAGCGAGCAAAGAGAGGGTGAGGGGACTTTACTCAAGATGGGTGTCACACTCTTTAGCCCTTTTAACGTAGCGCTTTTAATTGCACAATATAAAATTAACAGCATTACTAAGTGGACTTTAGGTTGTGCAGAAATGTATTTTCTCTTGCATCGTTGGGGACCCCCTCCTCCCGGTACGACTAATTTTATTGTAAAAGAGGCAACCCAATTTGGGGCCCCCTAATGGTCAGATTCTAGAATTGCGCCTAGTACTTCCCCTTTGTTGTGGCCAAAGACCCGAAATTGTATCGGTGAATCACTCAGCTCTTGCATATATAAAGGATCCCACTGGCTGTGAGAACTGATTTAGCTGCTGGGACAAAAGAAATACTGAATATTTGTAGCCTGTGGCTTTCTGGAGGGATGAAGGCGTCCTGCTCCCCCCCCCCCGATAACACCAACACACTGTCTGTTTTGTGGAAGGTCTACATCATTGCTCACGTTCCGATTGGTTACCTGCCCTACGCCATCAACACCACCGCCATGCGCCAAGTCCACAACGAGAAGCTGGTGGAGATCTTCCGAAACTACAGCGACATCATAGCCGGCCAGTTCTATGGCCACACCCACAGAGACAGCGTCATGGTCCTTCAGGATGATCGAGGTGATGGAAAGTCCATGCGCGTTCTGTAGGACTTAATTTTCCACAAAACAGACGGCAAAAGATCTCACTACACGATAGAACGGTGTCTGATTGTATAAATTGCAAAACTTTACTCATGGTCAATATTCTGCTAATCACAGATGGTTTCAAGAAGTGTTGGTCCATTAACTGCAGTTTCTTTGTGTATATTTTAGGGAATCCCTTGAATTCAGTCTTCGTCACTCCGGCTCTCACTCCGATAAGAAGTGCCGCAGAACCTTACTCAAACAACCCGGGTGTACGCGTGTATGAGTATGATCCGCAGGAGTTCACTATTGTCGTAAGTGTAACTGCAGAACACTGGAGTTCAGCACACAACAGTGAATTAAGTTAACTGTCTAAGGAAGTGGGCTTTCGACCAGGCCAGGCCTTAGACCACAAACGACTTAAGCTATACGTATTCCGTAACTAACTGTAAAAACATCTAAAACCACAAGCTATTGGCTGCTTTGGGTGAAATTGAGAGCCTGCATGACAGGGACCTTGCTACTTCTCATGAACGATATGAGACGAGGGGTTTTTCACCGAGCGACGTTCGCATGCTAGAACACACCACGCCTGGTAACTTTCTGAAATGTTGCGCCTTGTAAACATTGGGTGGCATTACTTACTCTGCATGTACTATTTCAACATTAGTTACACTAATACCTTTTTTTTTTTTTTTTTTTTTTTTTTTTTAATCAGAAAACTTTATGAGTGGACAGAATGTAGAGGCTTGTGTTGTTTTTTTATTCTGTGAAGCAAATCTCTGGATATGTAGTGGTTACATATAGAATAAGATTAATTGTAGAAGTAAGAATTACAGAAAACGGCTCTTTCATCGGATCGCTCACTTCAGCATTCTGCTGACTGATGCCAGCACTTTCGTTTATATTCCCCCTTAGGATCTCTTTCAGTACTTCCTGAATCTCACAGAAGCCAATCGAGAGAAACGGCCAGACTGGAGGCTTGAATACACCATGACAAAGGCCTTCCACATGAAAGACGTCCGGCCGCAGAACTTGCTGCGACTCGCCGAGAGCTTCGCGGCGCCACAGAGCGACGCTTTCGACAAGTACTTTAGTCACTTTATGGTGAGCTACAATGACACTGTTGTTTGCCAAGGAATCTGTAAGATAATTCAAGTGTGTTCTGTGCAGTTCTTGGACCAAGCCTCCTACTCTCAGTGTATTAAAGGCGAGGCGAAAACAGAAGGAATAGATTATAATCTTTTGTGATGAAGGACCAAAGGAGGGGTGGCGAAAAATGAACTAGAAAATAACTAAGAAAATAATGATTTTAAAGTTTCTATTTTTATAGCAGAGGGAAATGAAATACGCATTTTAACAGCGCTATACAAGATTGGAAAATCAGAATTGTCCATCGTCCAAGTGAACATCTTGGATGCTTTGTGGGGCTCTGTTGGGGGGGGGGACTTTTTGGGAGGAAATCACAAGACATGTTGGGGAGGGGGGTGACACAAATGAATAATTTTGATACAAAGGTCTGTTTATTAGGGGGGTGGATGAAGCCAAATTAAATATTGGTGGGTGGGGCACATCCCTCTGGTGATCCTCTCTTCTTACACCCCTGTACACGGAGACGGGTTGAGATTTGAATTTTTAATCGTAATTAAAAATCATGAATTAAATTAAATTAACAATCAGTGTCCCTAATCAGGATCATCGTGGGTGTGTTTTAACATCATGATTAATGATTCCTTTATTGTTAACTTTTCGATCGCATTGTCAAACCTGTCCTTCGATGCCATATTACTGAAAAAGAACAAAACTGTACAGCTACAAAAAAATAAAGTCATGTGATGAATATCTGCAGTTGTGATGGTGAATCTCGTTGTTCATATCCATTGTGGGAAACATCCGAATTTTACATGCCACTGCGGGGAATGCAGCTCTGCAGCACAGATCATGCTCCAGTTCATCTCCTTGAGGTTTGATTGGCATCTGCGTTCACCTGTAATGCTTGGTTTTGTATTTGAAGGCGGTGCTTCATCCCCCTGCCAAATGGTTCAGTGGGCTAGGCTACTGTGTCTGTGATTGGATGATCAATGTTTCAAGCTCCTCCCTTGCCAGAACAGTCAAATATCTGGGAGCCCTTGAGTGAGGCTCCTAATGTCCGACTCTTTGGGTGCCACATGTTGGCTGACCCTGTGCTGTGACCCCGTCAAGCTATGGAGAGCAGGGCAGGGTCAACGAAGAGAAGAATTCCAACATACTTGTGCAAATTGCCAATAAAGGATTTTTTTTTTTTTTAATCGTAATTTCTGGGCAGCTTATAGAAACTGGGCCACACATCCAGTGTCTCGGACGTCCAGACATGCCAAACGAGAGTTAAAGGTCGATGTGATGTTTGTGCTTTTTCAGCAGATGTGTATCCATTAAATCATGTAAATTCTAGCTTAAAAGGCAGCATGCATTTGTAAAGATGCTTTTTCTGTATGCAGTGCCGCTGCCCCTCCTACAGGAGCCCTCTCTCCCCACTCTCATCCTGAGCCAGTCTAGTCACTCTACTGTATGTCTCTCCCCCCCCCTCCCCCCCCCGGCTTCCAAACACTTTCATTATCAAAAGCCTTTTAGCGTGGCCTCTTTGTCTTGTCAATTCCATAGTGTAACTTGCATGGCACCATTGAGCGACTGTGGGAGAGGTTAACTCATGACCTCGGTCTGAGAAAAGAAATTCACTGAAATTCTTGCCGAGACTAAAGCCGCTCTACCATTTAACACTGTACTGCATTGTACCGTATTGGATGTAGGAAGTATTTCCCCATTCTAGAGTCTAGGAGAGGAT
>JAABNX020000045.1:4237970-4254830 GCA_015163995.2 Mormyrus lacerda | reverse complement strand
CGACCTGCGACACCGCGGGTGCTGCACACGACCTGCGACACCGCGGGTGCTGCACACGACCTGCGACACCGCGGGTGTGGCTAAAGACCTGCGACACCGTGGGTGCCTACAATTTGCCGACTCACACAGACCAGTACGGAAAACTGATTCATTGATGGACTGTGACTTTGACCATGACCTTGGTTGACAGCTTGCTTTTATTACAGCAGGTTCATTTTCTCTTTTTTCTATAATCTTGGTATGTACTGGGGGCAGCCAGTTCACCTTACACTCCCAGACATTTTTTTTTGGTTCATCTCCTCTGTTGTTATCTGTCTGTCTTTCTTTTTTTTCTTTCCTTTTCCCTGCCTCATGTACTCTTCTGTATAAACGATGTAATGATGGGTTGCTCCACACCCTTGTCAAGAACCTTAGGCCAACCCTCTTGTGCAAGGTTCTACTGTATATAAAAATAAACTAAACTGAACTGAAATGATTCCTCGTAACACAAATTCAACTTCTTCTCAGATACAGTAACAGGGGACTTAACTTTTCTTGGTACAAATTTTGTAAATGGATTCTGATTGCTATTTCGCTCTGATCATGTGGTACATATCTGAGGCAAAATGGAGATCCTGCTTAGTCCCCCTTTCTGTCAGCTGCGGGAAAGGCTGTGAGAGATTAAACATTTGCTTTTCAAAGTGTTTAGTCAGGGTTCAAGAGGGCAATCCCTATCATTTATACGTATGTAAATGGGGCGGCTGCTGGAGTGCTGATTAAGGACATTAAGTCGCAGCCTGAGAGCCCTCTATAGCACTCTCTAGCAGAGCATTTTGCCTGGATTGTTCCCATAAAAAACATCCAGCTGTATTAATGGGTCTTAATGGGTAAAGATTACGACTTTGGATAATAATGTATAGTCCTATGCGATTTACTCCTACCCCTTGTAAGACAGATTTAGACTTTTAAAATGTTAGCTATTACAAATACCATTTACCCTGTCCCTTCCATCCACCTATCCATTCGTCTAATGTTTATCCAGTTGAGCTGTTGCATCCATTTGCATTATCGTAATTTACTTTAATGTCAATTATATTACATTATAATAATTATTAATTTTATGGCCAGTGCATTTAGTCTTACCTTTTCTCAGTACAGACTTTGGTTTTTCTTTTTCAAGTAGAAGTAGTTGAGTGGGAAGACATTTAAAAAGATTTTAGCAAACAGTCTATTGTTTGGTAATTACTATATACCTCAAGGTATGTTTTAAATCATCATGATTACTACAGGTAATAAATAACTGACATATATGTGTTCAGTTTTTACATTTACTCCCCGCTCACAAATATTTCGAGGTTTTCTTTACCAAGTCAAAAATCTGGATGCTACAAAATTTATGCAAATGCTAACTCCTTTAGCATTCGATCGCACTCCTTTTCTTTTAGCCGGAAGCCATGATTTCAGGCATTTATAGTTTCTGCAGATAACTGTGTTATATATTAAATTGTACCACTATTTCATTTATGCAGGGAATATGACTTTGAAGCAAAGCTATACATATTAAGTTTGTGTTTGTTTAACACATTGGTCGCACATTATTTAAATGTACCATGTTTTACCCTGCTACATGTTTGTAATACACATGGCAATTTGCAGAGTGTTTCCTGCATAATGTGAGTTAAATTGCTGTCTGCTACCTGTCTTCACCGGCTTGGTGGGCTTTTCCTCCGGAACATACAGACCTGTAACAGAAAGCTTTGGTTATCCAGTGTGACAATTCACTAAGCACACCTCACGTCTGGAAAAGGCCACATGCGAAAGGTCATTGTCCTCCTTCATCTTTTTGCTTCATTGATTACCAGGAGATCATGATTTTGCCAACTTCAATGTGCTCCTGGGTTTCACTTATTTAACCAATCACATTCTACATCGTATGACATCACCACATTGGTCCATTTATTCTCAATGTCAAACTCAAGGCTCCCACCCATGCAGCCTCTCAGCTGGGGGCAGTGTGAGGCTCAGCAGGCTAAGCCTCAGTGCCTGTGACCACAAGGGTGTGGGTTCAAGCCTTGTTGTTGTTATTATTATTATTATTAGGTAATGCTTTACATTAACTGCACCTTCATAATGCATTCATAATACATTCATAAGCAGCATGCAAGTGCACATCAACATCCTAACATCCCTTAACAGCTTTAATACACATTAATAACAAACATTACATGATTATACAATTATAATGTTTGTTATTATTATATAATGTTTGTTATTAATGTATATTACAGCTGTTAAGGGGTGTTAGGATGTTAAGGTATACATACATGATGTTTATGAATGTTTTATGAATGCTTAATAAATACATTATGAAGGTGTACTGAACGTTCTATGCATGCAATATAAAAGCATTATGAAGGTGCGGCTAATGTAAATGTATTACTATTATCATCATGAAATAAAGACAACGGCTTACATTACTCTATACAGCCGTTCCAGGTCAGGATATTCCGATGTTTATCTATGACGTGTCCCGTAACAAAAGCCACACGCAATAAAACAGGTACTTTTAAATCTGTGCACCTTGCTACATAACAAAACACACTCATTTTAATTAATGCAATGATGTCATACGATGAAGGCTGCGATTGGTTAATGAAGTAAAACGCAAGCCCTGTGTGACTCAGGGACACAGTGAACTCCAAGCCGTATTCTCATGAAAAGAAGGGACATGCTTTGAAATACATTAGCAGTGGTGCTAAGACTGAGCGCAGGCAATGCCATAGATACCTCTTCTTGCAGGAACCACCCTGGACTTTTCCTTGGGAATCTCCTTCTCTGCTCCTGAGACAAACAGATCACATACAAAAGCAATTGTTTCTCCTCCACGCTCAGAGTGTTTCAGAATACAATCTGTTCAAGCCATAAATGCAGATGGGCTAACAGTTTAGCTACGGACAGGCCTTACCTTTCCTAACATGATGGGGTTTGGGCTTCTCCTTCCGAACCACGGCTTCTGAGTAAAGGAATTGTTAAAATGATTAAAGTTAAAATGATTAAGAAGGTGGATTATTAAGATGGCTGCACACTGTGGAGGGTAACGTCTCATAGTCATTCTCCTTCAGCTTGGTTATCTCTTTGGGTAAAATGAGTTTGCTCCATTCGGCACGTCCGGAAATCATGTCCAAGCACTGAGACAGAGCACAGCGACCGAAAGACTTCAACCGCGCCAAGTGAAAACGAGAACATAAATTTGGTTTATTAAGTACGTCCCTCGTAATGCTGGTTCTTATACTTACCTGTTTGTAATGTTATATTGATACTGATATATACATTACATATTTTTCTGTAATTTCCATCCCGAATAATAATCGACGGTAACACTTTACTTACAGCGGTCATCTCTAATGCATTATAGGTACCTTCATAATGCATTATAATGCATTCATAAACATGGCTATTATTAACTATTTATAAAAAGACATGCATTATAGCATGTTTATTGTGCATTATGAATGCTTTATGACATTCTTATCTATAATGCACTATAGATACCTCCATAATTCAATACAAAGCATCCTTAATTAATATACTGACCATTATGAAGGTACTTAAAATGCATTATAGATGACAGCTTCATACAGTATTCATAATGCATAATAAACATGGCTATAATGTGCTACCCCTTAAATAGTTATGATCATGTTTATGATGCTTTATGAACATATTCTAATGTATTCTAATGCATGATGGTACCTATAGGGCAGGCGTGTCAATATGCAGGCTGGAGCCCTGCATATTTTTTGGGTTTCCCCTCATTTAACACACCTGATTCATCTCCTTGTGCTAATTACCACACAGCTCTTGAGCTGAATTATTTATGGTGGAACAGGGAAATAACTAAGCTACTGGAGTTTGACAACCCTGATCTAAGGTGCATACACTTACATATTGGCCTTCTATTAGAATCTGCCCCCCCCCCTTGGCACATTTAGCCAGACTAGGGGCCTCTGTAGTAGGTTAGGGGCCCTATAAAGTGCAGGGCCCTCTAAATCTGGCTGGGTAAACATCGCCCTCTGGTGGAGCTTATGTCCCTCCTGATGGCCTATGCTGCTTGAAGCAGACCTTGGAGGATGAACAGAAGGTGTAGTACAACATACTTGTATAGTTTAGATTTCAGAGTAGGACATTACACTATGTATGGCATAGTTATAATCATAACATCGGTATAATTAATAGCTTTTTTAAAGGATGGGGGTGGATTTTCCATCTCTCCGGGGGCCTCAGGCTCTGAAAGAAACGTCGTGGTCGGGTATGGAAGCCTGAATCGTGCTTAGTGAGAAGTGGCGCATTTTAACATGCACCAGTGCAATTAATCTGCTTAATAACGGCCATGTGTGTTCCAGTATAAGGCGAGTACCTTTCTGTGGGGCTTGCTGTTTTTCATCCGGCTCTGAAACACAAAGAAGATGCATTATGTATTTCGCAAAAAAGACAGCGATTTTAATCATGGGAACCTGTATTTGTTCATATAGTACAAATAACTGCAACTTTAGAGAAAGAAATCATTAAAAATACAGTTGCAAGCACTTACTGACTCTATTAATCAAAACATTTTTTTATTTACTGTTACAGTACATATTTATACATCTCACAATGTACAAAAGAAGCAATGTACTACTTATGTGTGTGTATATATATGCGCTTTATATATTAAACTGAAATATTTATTAGCATCATACAGAAAGAATAATATGTTATGCTTTTTAGAACATATGTGTGTATTAGACAACAAAGTAAAAAACTGCCACATATGTTTATGAAAATTGAATTATTTTCCATCTTTATTAGAATCACATGGGTAGGCGAATTGGTGACTGTAAATTATCCATTTTGTGTGCAAATGTATTTTTTTCGGCCTTTATTAGAATTACCTGATGTCATCACATCTCTCACGTAAAATAACTAATGGTATTAATTTTAACACAAATTTATTTAGCAAAAAAGCTTGTTGCTTTTTGTCATGGGTGGAAAAACAAGAACAGCACTAAGAACATAATGTAATTAAAAGAATCAGAATCAGTATGACATCAGAGTGCACATTTGCTTCGCCTGTACCTGCCACTGGGGCGGCCGGGTGCAGTGCCGGGTGCAGTGCCGGGTGCAGTGGGTGGCTTGTCAGAATAGGAACTTCAGAAACTGGAACAGATGCATAAGGAATTAATGTTTTCATTTAAGATTTCCGTTAAATTCGCCAAACATTAGTTGGGAAGCATTTCAGACACATACCTACAATTCAGTCCAAAGCATGAACATAAAAAGCTTAAAAATTATCGGCGATGCTGGTTTCACATCTTAAGAATGATCGCAGCCTGCACAGAAATCACCCACTTTTGGAGATTCACTCAAGCCTTTCAACCACGGTTATGCTAGATCTGCATAACATTAGCATCAAATACCTGCCATTGGAGTAGGTGGAAATGGGTTGTCTGTCACAATGTGATGCACTGAAAAATAAACAGAGATTCTAATAACACTTATTTCTAATATTTACGTCTGGCAGCACACATTGCCCAGAGCTATATTTAGAAATATATAGTTTTAGAAGTGGTGTTCCAGATTTTCCTTTTAGACTGGAAAAAAATATATTCAAGCAGCAGTACTAAATGCCAAATTTCAGTTCACCTGTAGGGGGCAGACTATGCCCAGAATGACAACTATACCCAGGAACTGAATGTTATAGATCTAACATAGCATTTCTCAACGCAGTCCTCTGGCAGCTCCCCTAACAATACACATTTTTACATCCTCCTAGCTCCCTGCCAGACAGTCCACATGTCCAACATGTACTGTCCGGAGGTCCCTGAAGAGGACACCAGCACTTGACTTGTGATACACCAAAAAAACAACACAAGATATTCCCAGATGAGGGCACTGGGCCAAAGTGCAGCAAACTTGTGTTACTGTGGGACAAACAAAAGGGCCAACTTTTCTGAAAAAGCCATAGAAGCTGGAGGTTAAGGAGCTCAGAAGGAGGTCATACAATCACCCTCTAGAGCAAGGTTTTCGAATCACGGTCCCTGAGGTCCGAGCACTGCTGGTTTTCCAGCCTTCCTTTACCTGTCAGTCAGGTGTGAAGCCTCTGACCAATCAGAATCTGTAATTATTACACTAACTACCTCGGAGAACTGAAAACAAGACCTGGATTTGGAATCGAGGTCCAGATTTGAAAAACCCTGCTCTAGAGGGTAGCAGGGAGCAGCATCCAACTGCTGTTTGTATCAGCCTGAGTTTGTATAGCAGAGACGTTTGGAGGGCAGTAATGAAGGTGTCGGACTGTAAGGATTAGTGTAAGATTGAGATCTATGTGCATCTGAAGACTTGTTATGTATATGTGCTGTGTGGGTATTTCGAGGTGCTGGTCACGAAAACATACCCTGCATTTCTTGGAAGGCCATAAATGGACAGTTATTTGGAGTTTGGACTTTGAACAGAGAAGGTGGAGAATCTAAGTGTGTGACAAGACGGGGACTTATTTGGGATTAGCTCAAGCAGCAAAGCAGACTGATGCCTCCATCCTCCAAACTATCGACAGACTTTAAGGAATTTCTCCCTTGGCTCAATGGAGAACATCCTTTATTATATTATACGGAACAGAAACAGCAGTTAGAAAGTTAGAATTAAAAAAAAAAGGCTCAATGGCAGTCTCCTTTTTGCCTGCTCACTGTTTAGTTACATGATCTTCACTGTTTTGTAATAATCGTATATTATAGTTATGATGTTATTGTAGATCTGGGGTACCTGCTGGGTATTTTGTCATATTGTAACAAACAGCTGGTAATGCTCTAAGATATTATGTCCCGTGCAATAAATCACTGTGACCTGTGAATAAACTGAGTGATATTTTTATTTATAAAATGTAACCCTGGTCATACATCTCTAGAGAAAATCCTCCAGGTTGATTTTATTGACATCATGTATACTTGTTCTGAATGCATTCCCCGAATTTAGCAGGGGAATTCACAGATGTATTAAAAAACAAATACAGACTGTCCAGCAAAGCTCTTTAGGTATAAAAATCAGCGGAACATGTACCTCAGGGAGGCTATGCAGGCAGCAGGATATCATACTAAGTCCCTGAAACAATGACCTTCATCACATGCGGCTCGCACTGCCTACTGCCCCTGCAGAAAATGAGCCAAGGGCTTTGGGGTCTAATGTAATAAATAATGCTCAGTAAAACGATGAATCAATCCCACCAGTGTCTTGCAGCCACCCTAATGTAATATAAAACGAAAGTCCAAGTTTGCTAAATGTAAAGGGAATGGAAAATATTTTAGTTACTTAGCTTCTCTGTCGTCTAAGAAGACACACTGCTTTTGGCCAGTAGGCGAAAAGACCACAATTCATGCAGAGGGGCCAACCGCATCATTAGCCAATGATATGCTTTGAATCAGTGAGTGACAGAGGAGGGGAGATTCCAGGGGCCAATCTGCTTTCAGCTGGGGCCAGTGTCCCTGTGGCCCCGCCCCCATATACACATATGCTTTTAGCAGAGGGCAGCCTATGGCAGTATTCAGGCCCAGTCCCCGGTCTCCCAAACCAAAGGCAGCTCTAATCAAGTCGCTGATTGGCTAAGCCCTCCTATTACAGCTCCCAGGATCGCCACAATTGTCACCTGCAATTTAGATACAAAAAAAAACCTAAATCTGCCTTTCGCATAAGAAGCTCAGCTTTGCGCAACCTTGATTTATTGATACTGTCAGCGTGAAATGCTGTAAACAGAAAACTACTCCCTTTAAATGCTGAATGTCTGTGCTGTATCCCATTGACTCTTCAGGCAGATTTACCCAAGGGAAATGGGACACCTCCAAACAGAGCTGAAACATTGCAGCTACACCTGATTGTAGCATGATGGCAAAATTGATGTTAATCAGGGGTTCAGCCTCACAGTGATTGGTTCTATTCATGATGGAAATTCTCATTGAAAAATAAATTCGTGCCACATAAAAAACATCACAGCAAACAATAATATGTTATAAATCCCTCAATCTACCGAAAATCCATAGAGGGCAACACATCTCTACCTATTCTGGGATTCTGAAAATCAACTTAATTTCATCTATACAACTATGACTCTTTCTTTAGCTTTATTGGTTTGAGTTGAACGATGCCATGATTAAATATTCAACATTATAAATCTTCTATGGTTGCAAAGATGTAGCCTTATGGGATATAATTATAGAACATTTCATTAATCTTTGGTGGACAGATCAGGTAAAAGCCTCAGCTAAACATGCTTTCAGGATCTCACTCATGACTGCTCCTTTGTTAGAGCAAGGAAGGAACTAACAGTATCACAAAGAAGACAGCCAACTCAATCACCTCATTACGCCAACTTAAAACAATCAACAGATGCAAATGTATGATATACATGTCAGCGTGTGCACTGATTACAGCTACATTTATTTAATTATGCTATTTTATTGCATTAATTTATTTTTCAAGCAGAAGTGTTTGACCAAAGCAACGCAAAAGGGAGCAGGCAGGGTGACTCAGTCCCTGGAGTTGGGGTTAAGGACCTTGTTCAGGGGCCCAGGAGTGACATCACTTTATACTGAGCCTTCAGATGAGAGGAAGAGGGGACTCCTAACCCAACACTGCCACTACACTGAAATTACACCTCATTACAAACACCACAGGACACTGCGCACAACAACAAGATGTGTCCTCCGCAATTCACCCGTACATAATATTTTGACATAACAGGGGAACCAATTCAGCACCCAGGGAGCAGTACCTTGCTCAGGGTACCTCAGTGGTTGCTTGCTGGCCGAGGATTCGAACCGGCAGCCTTTCAATTACAAGTGCACTTCCCTAAGCATTCAGACAGCACTGCCTTCCACTGCATTGACGCAAGAATGGAATCTGCCATTTGTTACTGAAGTACTTACCGTACCAGCCCGGAGGTGCAGGACAGTACACTGGCATCGGTCTGCATGGTTCAGCTGCAAGCACACAGATCCAGATTCATAGCCGTCAAACTCCCAGACGTACCTCACTTTCAACAAATCAGAATGATTACATCTACAAGGAGGAATTTTTGGCATCATTTTTTTACAACAATGACATACTTTCTTTCTCCTTGGGTGTTCCCAGGACAGAAAAAAGAATATACACTCATTAGGTGAAAATGAACCCTGACCAGAGTGAATTTTATCAAAAGAACAAATGCTTACCTTCCGCTTTAGGTATCTGCACAGGTGTCGTTTGATTAGCTTCAAGGACTACAGAGGAAAAGAGTTTGCAGTGTGATCAGCACATTGCATTCCGGGCAATTTCAGACTCTAAACCAGATTTACAGCAGTATATGTGCGGCTGAGATCAGATTTTTCACATAAACATCAAACAGCACTATTAAAGTACCCTTTGTTTCTGTCTCTTCCACAGTTTCTGTGAAAAATAAGCAGAGAAGAAGGCGATGTATATAGTAAAAGCCGCATTTGCAGTAACTGAGTTTAATCAGGTGTAACCAAGGTAACCAGTGCTCCTCCAGTGCTCTTTACCTTTTGATTCTTCAGTTTCAGTTTTCACTGTAAAAGACAACAGAAAAACAGAAATTGTAAATGTTGCACATTGAAAACCAAATATTTGCAGTTGAACAGATGCAGAAATACCTTTCTCAGAAGTTTCCACTGTGATATGTGGTTCTGTAGAAGACTCTGGCCCTAAGCAAGGCAAATCATTCATAAATAAAGAAGGACTAGCTGTCCATTTTTAAAGAATAGATAAATCTTGCATAAAGTCAAATTATAAATTGCATCTAATGTCCCTGCTATTATGAGAGTAAATGCATTGCCAATATTAATGCAAAAACGTATTAATTCACTCTGAATCCAATCTATTATAATTCTCTCTGATGATGTTGTAATGTATCACAACACATCCATGTAAAGAGCCCTGGGATGACTCTGCTGTGAAAGGCGCTATATAAAAATAAATTGAATTGAGTCTACGAAACTGTATGTTGTAATATGATGTTAGGCTGATGATGTTGAATCTTAATTTAGTGAAAACCCTAAATAAATAATAATAAATGTTTATAAAACTATTGTTCTCAGTCATTGATTAGCTATTGATGCAGAGGTTATCCTGAAATAAGAATTAATTGCGGTCCTGGAAATCACTATTTCATAAACTGTAAAATAAACCTTATAACTATTCTTAACCACCAATAAGCAGGTTACACATCTGAGAAAGAAATCAGAAACAAACTGAGAAGCCTGGGAAGTGAAAGTGAAACTGCAATGCGAGGCTGAACCGCGGCAGGAATACCTGCGGCTTTGGGTTCCACTGCAGCGGGGGCCTCAGCGGGAGGTCCTGCGGCTTTGGGTTCCACTGCAGCGGGGGCCTCAGCGGGAGGTCCTGCGGCTTTGGGTTCCACTGCAGCGGGGGCCTCAGCGGGAGGTCCTGCCCCAAAAGAGGCGAGGTCTTAGGGACAGGGAACAACGGGCTGTCCGACACCTTGCACATCCATAGCTACTGACAGGCAAGTAATGTGACTGCTGTTAGATAACCTCGCTGCTCTGTTTGATCTTTGTCCTTAGTTTCTTTTAAGATGTTTCTCTGTTTCTTAAATGTTTTTGAATTTTCGTTATTTTTTTGCCATTGTGATGTGCTGTGTTTCGCTCTTCAGGTTCCTGAAGGTTAGGCCTGATATACTGCAGGTCAATGTTTCCAGTCTACCTGAGAATTCAATTTCACAAATGCAATGAAGATCGGGCCAGGTGAGACCATGCACTCTTGTCCCCGAGTACTGACACAGTTAACGTTCCAAGAAAATAACAGATTACCACCACACGCCGTAGCTGTGTTCAGTAAACCTTCATGACATTACTTTTAAAATGACTTCTATACAGCTTATCCTCAAAACAGAAATAAACCCAAATAAAACGTATCTAATGTGAAATAGCTTCTTTAGAAGTCCATAAATTCTAAGGATAAAATAATTGCTTTATGAGTGGCAGGAAAATCAACCTAACAATGACAACAACATTACAAAGCAGAATGTGCTGCATGTTTAATTAATCTAAAACAAGTAAACAATAAATACATAAACCAAAGATTAAAGATGTTGCTTTTGTCAGATATAGCAAAATGAATTAAAATTTTACCTTCAGGTTCCCGTTCAACTTTCTCTGTTAAAGAGATTAAAAACACAAATGTGAGAAACTCAAAAGATAATTTTGACAAAATTACTGAGCGGTGATTCACAGAGCAGCAGGAGGAATACCTTCCACTTTGTAACCTTCTGCAGTAAGCGCTTCGCCAGGAACCGCTGCTTCTGAAAAATGAGGAGGGGGTGTTGCATTTACGAAATGCCAGCGGTCACACCTGGTACATCCATAGCTAACGGATTACACCTATCATGACAGCATTTTGGGGGGAAAATGAAGCTGACTTGAAGATTGTCTCCAAATATAATTTGCTTGCCTCTTACATAACAGCTTTGCCTTACATATGACGGCTTTTTGCAGAATGTTTCTGCCCTTTGTTGTGCCTCCACAGCTTTTTTCCATAGCACACAATAGTTCAGCACCCGGACAACACAGACACACGACTGCAGTCACATAATACTTCGTAACACCATGCAGAGCTTTTCAAATGCCCCATGCTATTCCCAGGGTTTCTCTGCAGAAGACTCATTTCAGATCCTCAATGGGCCGCTGGTAGGGTGGCCGCTCCATTATAGGTTTCTGTTTCTCAATTCTCGTCATGCATATGAAGATGTTTTACTTTGAGAAAAGGCAAAAACAGCTGTTTAAAACAGACAGATATCCAGACAGACAGACCTACAGACAGCCAGAGAGACAAACACATAGATAGATAGATAGATAGATAGATAGATAGATAGATAGATAGATAGATAGATAGATAGAAAAGTGAAAAGTGTGTAAGCAACCAAAACTAGCACTGAAATGAAGGTAATGGATTCTTAATGGTTTTACTAAAAGCCCTGAGCATTTTAAAAACATTAGAAAACAAAAAAATATATATGTCTTACCCAGTGGGGCCTCTTTTAAAAGGACAACTGAAGGAAGAAATAATAAAACATTGGTATCAAGTGATTATTTCATTTTAGTTAATTATTTTGCTTATTAATGCATTATCCATCCATCCATCCATCCATCCAATCACTTACCCTGGTCAGCTTTGGAGGTTATTAGCCCTTTACGTTTAATTACAAATGATAAACTGCTGATCATGCTTGAAATTTTATCGTAGTTAAGACGGAGGTGTTACCTGTCCCTTTAACCTCTTCCTGTATTTCTGCAGCAGCCAA
The DNA here is from genome assembly GCA_015163995.2 of Mormyrus lacerda. Classification (NCBI taxonomy): domain Eukaryota; kingdom Metazoa; phylum Chordata; class Actinopteri; order Osteoglossiformes; family Mormyridae; genus Mormyrus; species Mormyrus lacerda. Next base: position 4,242,511 of record JAABNX020000045.1, on the reverse strand, counting down.
TTCTGGAAAAGGAAAATCCAAGGCATTACTACAAACTGCACTGCAGAGGACAGGCTGAGCAGGACCATGCTACACTGGCACTGAGAGGACAGTATCATTCTCACCTGAAACCAGTAAGCTCCTAAGACCCGCTTGCATTTCTATCCCTGCTCTGGGGTCATTATCCGTGTGGCTACATGTTCATACAGAGATAATGAACCTCGAGCTCACCTGGTTTTTCAGGCGGTACGACATCTTCGGTTTGACTAACCGACGGCTCTAAGAATAAATAAATACAAACAATGTTAATTCTTCTTTTTAATTACTACATACCTTACAGGACTACTGAAATTGGACCTGCACACAAAACAGTACCTTCCCGTTTGGGTTCTTCTGCAGCTGCTTTCTGGAGAAGCTCTGGTTCTGAATAAGCAGAAAAGTGATGTTCTGTGTTACTCCCTTTGAACATTTTGGCATGTTGGAGTTTTATGTGGGATTTATGCCCATTCACACATTGGCCAGGGAAGGAGAGAGTGGCGGCTCCGGATGCTGCTTCATTACAGGATATGAAAACCAGAATTAAAAAGGCCACAAGGGGTCAGGACAAGAGGCTGGGAGGATAAACCAAAAGGAACAAAGACTGACCTAAAACACATGGAAAGACCTGGGAAAAAAACGCGGTAAAGAGCACAAACATGAACAGCAAGCCGAGTGCGAAATATAAAGACAACACTAACAGAGCACATACAGTAAACATCTACAAATACACAATGGCTGACATAGATTCAAGGCATGGGCCGGCACTTATGACGAGGTTTTGACAAGGGACAGCTATGGGGTATTACCAATAACATACAAGTGACTCGGAACTACAGGGAACACGTGGCGGTTATTAACAGCCGCCAAGGATTCGGGAATCAAACACTAGTAGAACATAAATGAAACAGGACGTAACTACAAAACATAGATGCAAGCAAGGATAATTACAAACCAAGGCACAAAAACCGAAACACACAGATACAAGATGACATGATTAACAAGGGGCTCTCAAAACTGAGAAAATGTCCACCATGGAAAGGAAGCATGATTACTTAGTCACACACTCAGCCCATTCAGCCAGATGTTGGCTCCAGGGAGCAGGGTAACACACTGGGGATAGTGAAAGTGATAAACACAGGAGCGAATGGAATGGTCAGCGACACCTGCTGGCCAAATGGGGAAACAACAAACAGGATGGGATGAGGCAGGGACCAATCCTGGAAATATTATATGATTTCATACATTGTATTTGTGTTATGGACACATTCTGTATCATTTCATACATGTGCAAGAAATATTAAAAATTACCTATTTCGGGTGGTTCCACATAGACCTTTTCATCAACAGCTGCTTCTAAAAATACGCATTTTTGTAATTTTGAGTAGTTCCATTTCAATTTTACACGTCATCACAACACTTACCAAATAAAGTTACTACACCAAATATGTGATTTAGCAGAATGCGGATGATTACTGCTTCAACAAATCGTTGGTCATTACCTTTAACTTCTGGCAGTTCTATGGGCACCTTTGTGACTACATCTTTGTAAAAAGGATAAAGAGTATAAACAAGAAATGACTGCCTTCATAATAATACAGAGATGGTCCAACACACTTTCAATAATGTTAAACACTTGAGCTGTGCTGTGTTGTGACTGTACAGTAATGACACATGTACCCATACATTCTCATAGGGTCACATTACCTTAATGACATGAAATCCGTGCAGCTATTTCACACGATAATGGCCATATTAACTGATATAAAAAGGCCCTGGTAGATTGTGATCTCACCTTCCTCCTTCCTCAGTTCCGTCCGCACTTCCTTTTGAACCTCTGGCTCTGATAAAAAGTTGTGTTTCCTCTTATTAATGAGTATCTCGATTGTTTTACATCACATGTAGCAGAAACATTAATCTGCCTGGTAGTAATTTACCTTCCGGTGTAGTTTCACCTAACGTTGTTTTCTCATGAACTTCTGGTTCTGAAAATGTATTTTTAAAATATGACTTTAAAGACATGTTTACATAAAAGCTCAATTCAATCACACAGTGACACAGTGAAAAGCAGTTTCTGAGTAATTATATTACCGTTCATTGTCGTTCAGTGTATTGTTCTTTGTGCAGTCTTAAATAATGTAGGTTTTCTTTGTGGGGGGGGGGTTTAATTAGCTGGCAGAGCAACAGTGTGGACTTCCTTTTTGACTGTTTCTCATCAGAAATATTCAAAAAACGTCATATTCAAAATATTTGTCACCAAAAAACAGGGATTATTAAATAACATGGTTAAAGTTTTACAGCAGATGCTCATCACCTAAAATCTCCATTTTCTGCTCTGCTTTCACGTCTTCGGGGGCCTCATGTTCTGGGGAATAAAGAGGTCGAAACGGGACAATTTCCTGAATAATATAATGAATACAAAAGATAAATCAGCTGCTTATTAGAATAATCCTGTTTTAATATTTCGAGCCCTTCCTCGACAGCATCCGGGTGCTGCGGCGCATTCATTTTGTCTTCAATAAAAAAATTTAAATGGGAAAATAATGAAAAATGATGGAGCCGCTGGAATACTTCATTAGATTCGCCAAGTGCGAATAATAAAATAACACTGAAACAAAATGAACACGTTAAAGCGGGACCCTGGTGCCCCGTCCGTAGCTGTAACTATCCATCTGGTTACCTTTCTTTTTCGGTAACGCTGTCGTTTCTGTCTGGGGCTTTTCCTCATGCACCTTCTTGTGTATGTTTGGTTCTACGAAAGAAAACATGCACAAATTGTATTAAAACTGTAGCGCACAGAGGCCCACAGAGTAAAATCCTTTCGGTACGGGTGACTCGTACAGTACTGAAGGCTTCAGAGGAAAATGCATTGCTGAGAATATGCAGACAGCATGGAGGGCCGGTCCATTTTTAAAGCTAATTGGTTTGTAGCTTTTTGCCATAAAGAATCAAACAGCCAGCCCAGGTAAAGCAGCCTTGCCTTTTCCCATCTCAAACCTTTTTACTTCCCTCCACAGGGTGATTTCCACCGAAGCCCTAAGCGCAAGGCCATCAGCTGAAATCACATTAATGTTGTATTTTGCCGGATTGCTATAGGAATCAAATGGAGTCTGAAAGAAATCTTTACCAGTCTGATAAAAGCATTATTCCTATATAACCTCAGAGCTTTTCTTTTAGGGTAGCAAACTGTAGCGTATAAAGCGTAAGGCTACTTGTATTATAGCTACATTCATACCACATAACCCTTCTATAACCCTTAAATTCTATCATAGATGGTTCCCGTTCTCGTAAAAAATGAACCAGTAACAGTAATTAGACATGGAATCGGCCAGGAAATTCATTTGTTATCATAAAAACAAATTATGTTTAAAACCTCAAAAACTGCAAATATGTGGAAAATTAAATACATTACACACTGGGAAAGTTTAGACACTTCTAGAAAATGGAAACTGTGAAATGACTAAAATGTTTAATTACGTTGAAGCAAGAAGAGTACGTTATTGCAGCCGATAAAATTTTACAGCTATTGTGTTTAAAGTTTGTACATTTCTGTCACTGGTTCAGGTTTGTACATGACTAACGTTTGTAGCAAAAATAAGCACCAAGCTGACCAATTTCGTCAAAGTAATAAACACAAAAAGTTCTGAATGGGGGAAAAAAATCACCTTTGGTTTTGGATGCTTGAGTAGGAATCATTTTAGCAGCTTTTTCATGTGATGTCTTTAGGGGTCCCATTTCTGGAGTAAAAGTCACACTGACATGAATCTAAAAGGTCTTTCCTTGAACATTTTTCGATAGAGTCAAAACATTAAAGACTAAATCACATGGCGAAGCAAAACATGGATGCTTAGTACCTTTTGCCTTTGCTTTGCCCGGACGACCTGGTAAAAATACAGTTGTTACAGATGCAAAGATTAAAAATGAGAGAATCGAATTACCTTGCTATGAGAAAAATTAACAGCTTAATGACTATCATAAAATAAGCAGCAACCAACTCTTTACGATAACACTATTTACAAGGTTTCACGCCCTTCTTTTTTATAACATTTTAAAATAATATGGTTACTAATAATTAGTAAGTAACTTACCAGGCTGTTTTGAGGTTGGTTTTTCTTTCTTTACGGGTTCTAAAGAAATATAAATAAATATAAATATATATATATATATATATATATATATACACATATGCATTTTACTTTTGCCGTATGTTTCTTTAATATATTTCCCATAATTTGTCATAATTTGATGATGTCACAATCACCACACAAAACCCGACCTTTCTTTCTAGATGTTTCCATGTGCGTCTTCTCCTGTTTTTTATCACGTGTTCTCTTAGGAACTTCGGCTTCTATTGTGAAAACAAATCATATATATCAACTTTGCATATATTTACTTAAGTGGACCGGCTGGTCTGAATGCTGCAAACATCTAATTAAGGTTTGCAGCACAGACCTTTTCAGACCATCACAGCTGTGAACTATTTCCCAAACATCCCCATGACAAAGCAACACTGCATCCTCTGCATC